>JAULKO010000093.1:641815-653629 GCA_032356045.1 Mediaster aequalis | reverse complement strand
ATTTTGGCTGGTAACCTGATTTTACTAAGCAAGGTTTTTTGTGCTTAAGCACATTTCTGTGCTTAAGCAGCTCTATGCAATTGACTCCAGGTTATAATTTCTGGATGCAATAATGTAGTTTAGGAAACTCTTAAAGATGTACTGTCCGTGCTCTTAAAAAAAATTCTTGGAATGAATCTTCAAATTGTATTTCTTATTTTAACAAAAAATACTTGTTTCACATTTCGGGAGTCTGTAAACCCTCCTTAAAAAGGCTTATATTCTGGTTTGCTTTTGGTACCACTACTGCACAAAAAGATGTTATTGTCGGCCGCAAATCATTGGAAATTTGAAAAGTAATAATTTAATAACTAAGTATGGGCGGATGTTTTTGTTTGATGTCTCATTTAAAAGTGAATAAGTTTTGTATTGCTAAAAAAATAGCAAATGAAAAAAAGGGATTTATTTTTTGGGGTGAAACTCGAAAAGGTGACGAATGGTATATCTTTAAATTGAATTCTGACGTGTGATGCTGAATGAGTAACTTGCAAGAGCGTTATTTTATTCAAGACCACCCATATGCAAATAGTCTTTGTCCAGTTCATTCGTTTACTTCCAGTTACTTCCAATGTTTCATTCAACTTCTTAAGTCTTCTGCAGCTTGTTTATGATGTCAGATTATTGTTGTCGCATTTTAGCAAATCTTTCTTCAACACTCCTGAGAATACTTTTAGGCTGCCCCCTAACATGCAAAGAAACAACATAAACACTGTCATGTAACATTGCCAGTCCCTTATAAATGTATGATTAAATGACAGAAGCTATTTTGCACTTTCATAAGGCAGCAGAAAGCAAGCAAAAAATATCAGTTGATGCATCCTGTTTGTTTTATCTGTCTACTTGACCTATTTCATTCTGGGCTAGAAATAATTGTCCTGAACTGTTACTGTGTTAGCCAAGATTAAAAACTGACAAAGAAATGTGACATCCTTAATGGTGTGTAAAAAAATAGTTAGTACAAGTCTAGTAGCATATGTAGTTAAATATGTCTTGTAAAGGGCAGTATTGTTAACTCACTGTGTAATTTGTTTTAGTTTTGTGGATATTACTAATTAGTATTGTTAATTATACAGTTTGGGTACAAATTGAATCCTTGTTATTGTTATTTTGAAAAATGTAAATCTGGTGGACTCAAGTGTCAGGTAAGTTGAACAGAGCTTGTTTTGTTTTTCTCCAAAGTGATATAATTCACCTTTTTGTATGATTTTTGCCACTGCCATTCAAAGTTACTCAGATCCAGACAGAATTTAGTGTCAAGGAAAATGGTGATTGAAAATGACAGTATGTCCTTTCTTAAGCTTATGTGAATGACAAACCATCGTGAATTTTTCTGTGACTATTTTAGAAATCCGTTGGATGCTAAAAAGAACGATTGAAAGTAATCAGTGTCTCTTTTTGACGATACTCCATTCACAGTTTGTGCAGTGCTCCAGATAAGCAACATTTCAGTATTTGGCTTAAGAAAAAAATTAACTTTCAGAATGAAATTGTTTGGAAGTTTTCCCTCAACAAAATCAAAAATTCCCCTGATTTCTCAAAAATAAATAAATGAATGAAAATTGATCAATAACAATCAGAAAATTCTTTTGAAAGGCTTAGGCCTAAACCACACCCACTTTTTGAGGACACTGAATATTTTTGTTTCAGCTTCTTCTGACCCATCGCCATATCCCCAAAATTTACCGTGCGAAGACAACAGTGGAAACATCTATCAACACGACGATTCATTTAAAATGACCGACTGTTCGGCTTGTTTATGCAACAACGGCACTCTGAAATGTACGTTTGAGTCGTGTCAGCCGCCAACATGTCGAGGGCCACAGCAGTTTCCGGGTGAATGCTGTAGACTCTGCCCATACAGTGAGTGTGTTTCCTTGTCACTGAGTTTCAGAAACGTTTATAGAGTTCCATAATAACTTGCCTGACCTCTCCCCCCCCCTCCCCTCCCCTCTCTTCCCCCTCCCCCTCCCCTGCGTGCCGGATCCTCTCCCCTCCCGCAAAATGAGTTTGAAATATGATTGTTTTCCCCTGCCCTAAAACTGATTCTCCACAAACAAAAATGAAAGGCTTTTCCAATGTAATCCTCTTTGTGAGTGGGGATGTCAGTGCAACATATACCCTGCCTACTTAACACAGACTGGATCCATCCATGATCTGATGGTTTTTTTTGTAAGACATTGGAAAGCACAAGGCTACCTACGTTACCAAAGTCCATTTCTGCGGTGTAAAGTAATTTCTGATAAGGGTAAAAACGACCATAAAAGGTTCACAGTGAATGTTTTTACACACTAAATTATCCAGCCTTCGATCCGGAAGTAATAAAATGAATGGGCATGACACAAGTGCGTGCACGCATAAAGCACACATTATGCATCTACTTACAAAGAAGATGGAGTCTGCAAGAGTACCCCTCCCCCCTTGTCTCCCAACAATCCTTTTTTTTCTTTTGGGCCTTGGGAACACCATCTCAAGACCGTTCTTGATACTGGATTGCGCAGTGATAACATTTAGAAAATGAAATGCACGATTACCTTTAAAACTAATATTTTTGGTTCTCTGCAGTATTTACAGTTACCATGCCAACTGGTTTGTTTCCATATTAAAGATGTGACCGTGAATGATGTCACACCGAGCCAAGGCGGCGGTGGTGCCGTGATCAAGGAGGGCCAAGCAGGGAATGAAATCGCCGTCAATTTGGACGTGCTGTACGCCAACAACAGAGAAACCACAAGCATATCTGGCCAAGGCTTGTGGGCGACCAGGCTGTGGCTGAGCAGCAACGAAGACGGATCCGACGAACTCTCAGGCACCGTGGTAGAGGAGGCCCTGACGGAGGGACAACAGTCCAGGGAGTTACAGAAGTCCGGCTCCTCGAGAAATTTCTACATCAACGACATCAGATATCAGTTTGATTTAACTGGTCATACGTGCGGCGATGCCAAGTACCTCTGTGCTAGGTTCAACAAGGGCCCCAACCCTGAACCCGCGAAGGACTTCTTGCCATTCACTTTTGAGGCCAGACCCTCGGAGGATGTGCTGACGGGCTGCAGTGAAGTTCAAAACTGTCAAGGTAAGACGAAACTTGTACCCCCCAAAATGTCCTGTGTGTCTGTCTTCGTGTCGTCAGAAAGTGTTTTTCATCACGTTCTGAAATTATACCATTTAAAAACGAACGTAATGTACATATCATTTTTGTCTGAAAACTTGAGTCATTTAAATTATACAATTATAAAAAGAAACAAAATTTAGTTTTAAAGTGCATTGCAACTTCCTTCTTCCCCCCCCCCTAAGAAAAATATAAATGGCAGGATTGAACACTGACGGTGACTTACTCGTTTGACTGAGACATATTTAGACATGCTTGGAACTTAAGATGCAATCACCAGTTGGATTCATATTTCACCTCACTCCGCATTATTTTTCCATTCAAACATCACTTCACTTGATCCCCCAGTTGCAGGTTTCAGTGCACCTTTCCACATCTTTCATTCACCATCAACCCCAGTCCATAAAACTTGTCATTTCGTTATGGTAGACTTGCCTCTCGTCGGGCTCCTGTGGTTGTTCTGTGCTATGGTCCTTGTTCATGTTCGTCCGTCAACGTATGCGATGACCCTATCGATCTCCCATAATGCAACCCTCTGGTGCCAGTGCCCACAACAGCACGTTGAAGCATTTGAAACGCATGTGAGTTCAGAATTCAGAATCCCGACTTACCGGATCCAACAACAGTTTTGTACACGGTGAATGGAGCTCATCTACTGAAAATGCTAGTGGCCAATCGAATTGCAGTATTTGAAGAATCGGCATAAATATTCATGACCAGTGTCACTGCATGGCTCATATGCTTGAGCCGTGATTCATCATTACTGGGCATTGTGACTATTTTGTTATAACAGCAGCGCGCATCAATGGTTCACACCATGCAATACATAGGCCATGCATTGGAATCGCAGCAATTAAAAACGGACTTCAACATTTGTAGATGTTGGCCCTTTATAATGACTCCCTTCGTCAAATTGGGTTATTCAAATGAATACATGCTGTATACATTGCAGCAACATCATAACCCCCCCCCCCCCCAATTTTTATTTTTCATTTAGATCAACTTCATGATTACAAATCTGCATCTTTTAAAAACAATTGTTACCAGCCATCCAAACATGTAATTAAATTATTAACACCCACGCCAAAACGAACGAGTCTTAACGGTATTTCATTGGTGAGCTGTTTTGGCACATTATAATATCCGTATATGTATGAATAAATACATATTCACATGGGGGTTCTCCTGGCTTGTCTGAGACGTCTGACTTATGAGAGCATGTGAAAATAGATTATGTACAGTTCAAACACATTTGCACTGATGGCATATGGGCTACTACAATGTATTTGACTGACAGCTTGATGGATCAAGTGTACATTATTTGTTACATAGGTGTCAACAGTGAAAGGTCAAGAACAAAAGGGAACAATCTAAAATTGTCTCGTTGCAGATGGCATTTCTGCACAAGTTGTAGATTTCGCACATTTGCATATAACCCAGGAACCCATTTTGTGAACAAAATGTTATGAGTGGGTCTCAAGAATAATCTGTATTGAGTCTTTCAGTTTTCAAATATTCCTGTGAGGAAGTATCAGAATGAAAAATAAGGACGTTTTAAGGATGGCCTGGGAGCAGATACATTAATTTATTTTTCTTTTTGGGCAGTGGGAGAAATGAGGAGTCTTCACTGCTATATTTAATGTTTCTAACTTTTTGTTGTCTTTTCACCATCATCTCCACAAAAAAGAAATGTTTTCAATCATCATACATATACACTTATGCGTCCATACTTCACAATCATCCATGGTTTATGTATTGATTGACATCTGTTCAGTGTAAATTCATCTCCAATTGATCACCTTCACTTCAACATTGTGCAGGCATAAGAGATTTTCTTAGTGTCTCTAGAAAAAGTTGATCTCTTTAGTTTTTAAATGCCAGATCAATGAAAATTTCATAGTCATCAATCGGTACACATTTTTGTGTAAATTCATTCACCAATTTTGTGGAAATTGACATTTTGTCATAAAAAGGAATAATTGTTTTAAAGTATATTGCATATTAATACTTCAAAAAAGATTATGTATCAGTTGATGGTTTAGTACACAAATGAAATGTTTGACCACAATTCTTTAAAAAAGAAGAAGAGTCAACAGCCTTGAGTAAGTGTAGATTGGTCTGGTGGAAGGGATTAAAATATGGAACAGATTAAAATATGAGATAGATTTTGGGAAGGGGCAATAAATGCAGAAAAAACACACAGGAAGCGGAAAAAGTGTCCAGAGCAAAAAAAACATACTTTTTAAAGGGTATTTATGTTGTAAATAGACAACAGTTTGTCTATTTTGATTTGCTCTGAAATAGCTGGATTCATGAGCATGTTCCGTTCCTGTGATTGGCCTGAAGCAGCTATGCTGTCGAGTCAAATGACCAACATCACATGTTTATTGGTGAGTTTGATGTAGGAGGAAAGGTAAAATGTTGAGGAGGCATGGGGAGTGAATAGAAAAACTTGGTAGACAATGTGTTACGATTCATGTAGGCCTATTTAGCTGGTGTCTGTCAAGATTACCTAGTCAGTTTCCCTTATGGTTTATGTGATGATTAGCTACCTGTAGGATACAAAAAGTCAATTTCGTTGTCAGTTACGTTAAGTTCTGTGCACATTTACATGCATACCTAGAGTTTTTTTTTTACTTTTACTGTCGGTGTAACGGCTCTTCTCAAATTGGCCTGGTCATTTTTTTTTTTTCATAATCATGTCATAAGTGCATTCACCCCACCAATGCCATTTTGTATATTTTGTATTCGCCAATCCGGTTCCATCATTCATCTCGGTTCATCTCATTTTCATTCAGATGGTTGAATCATTCATTGAAATTTCAATCTAGTCGCCTAGCTATCATTGTTCACCTTTTATGCACTTTACTAACCTAATATTGGATTGTCATTCCATACGACATCTCCCAAGCACAGGTGTTCAATTTGCATTGGTGATGCAGTGTTCATTTTCAATGATTTAGTTAATCAGTTCAATTTGGGTGATTCCCTTTTGCTGTGTCCAAAGCTTGCCATTGACCCTCTTGATTAGTCTTGCTATTTCTGTTTGTATTTAATTTGTAAGATTTAAACAATCCCACGTCTTTAAGACCCTAATATGGCTGTGCATGCAGATGTATTATTTCAGAAATTTGTAATAAATATTGATTGATCATTAAAAAAACATAATTTATTGATAAATTAGGACCAATTTTTTTAGAACGAATCTGTTGGATGCTGGTCAACTTTTATTCAAACATCATTACAGGAGTGACCATCCGTGGCTTGAGAGCCAGTGGACGAACAGACAGTCTCGTAGTGGGCCGCCAGGCTGACGTCACCATCGATGCCACGGCAACGTTCACAGACCGCAGCCGCGACATCTCCGGTTCTGGGCTGTGGCGTCTGGGCATCTTTGGCAGCAAGAACGACGACGGTACCGGCGAGAAATTTGACTACCAGAGCCAGACTCTGAGTGCATCCCAGCAGACCCAGCCCCTGACACCCGGGGGAACCCGCGAGCTGACGTTCAACGGCGCCAAGACCAAATTCGATTGGTTGTCTGTGGGCTGCAATGATTTCAACTACCTCTGCTATGACTTCTCAAAAGGGCCCCAGCCAAACCCCGATTATACCTTTACAGCTCTTCCCTCTGGGGATACAATGACCCTTTGCGACAGGCAGCAGTGCCAAGCAGGTTTGTGTTTGAAAGTTCCTTGCTTAAATCTCGAAGCATATTTGAAATGAAAGTGTTCAGTTTTGTTATTGACGTACAACACTTAACCTGCATTTGATTCCTCTGTGTGTGTTTCACTGTACATATTAATTCCTTGTTGTTTTCTTGAGTACGGTGATCATCTTCTTGTGCAATTGTCTCTGTTGACTTTTATTTCTAACATCTGGTAGTTGTAGTTTGTTGCATTGATCCTTAAAAACCTGTCGTTTTGTTGTTGTAGATGGACTCTTTCCAAGATGTTGACATTTGAGGGGTGCAAATATTTCACATTAATAGATAGATTTATCAATAGCCTGATCTTCAAGTAATCTGGAGTAAGATCGGGCAGAATTAATTTGGACATTGATTTTGTGTTTTCAGATTTGTCAGCTTTGTAGCTGTACAAGATGTTCACAGTATTTGTTAAATTTTCTGTGGGGGAATTTCCTGAAAATTCAGTGTAACAAGAAAAATGAAATAAATCGCCTTTTTATCAATTTTAGTCTGCGCCGAAACTGTCAGCAAATTAGACTTCTGCCAACAGAAGGAATTGAATTCTAGACAAAACATTGACATCTTAAGTAAACTTGACTCGGCAGTTTTAGATAGAATAAGATGGATAAATATGATTGATTAATTGTGGGTGGCTGTTTCATGTATCTGTTTAAATCTCTTATAGTTGCATATTTGCTTATTGTGTGATGCTAACTTCCACACTTTGTTTGATCCAACAAAAGAACATGCCTTGTGAATGCTACATGAAGCTCCTTTGAAAATGTGATCTTCAGAGGGTTACACAGATGTTTCTTGATGGGTTTGATGAAAGATTTGTTGCAGGAATGAGCATGCCCAGTGTTGTCCTATTCATTTTACTGACATTATTTACCAAGAGTTTAATGCGACAGATCAGTTTGATGTTCCATATTATGCAAAGTGTGACCTGTGAAAGGTCAGTAGGCACACCTTCGGCCACTCACAAACCATCGACTTTGCCTCTCTGAGTCTGTTTCACTATACTCTTGGCGTTACTAGTGAAATTTGAAATAAACCAACCTAGAAAGTCGAACTGAATGTAAATGTCTCAAGTTTGTTGTGTCTTTGACTTGATAGAAATCGTTCCTCCACACTAAACCTACATCAGATCAAATACGTGTGCAGTGATCAGTTACAAGTAGAATTAAGTTAGGAAGTGCATGCAGTGTTGTGTAATTTGTGTTTATACCCCTGTATGTGTTACACATCGTGCTTGTTTGACATCACGTTTTGCAAGTCTTCAATCATCAATTTGTGGAAACAACTTTTGTAATCGTTGTTGGCAGGTTGATAATTTGCTTGATAAATTTTATTTGAACTTGCCACCACAGGAACAACCATCTCCAGTACCAGTGCCCGTCTCAATAGTGGCAAGGTTGCAGACGGTAGAGTTAGTAACCCCTACTCCATCTCCTACTCTGCTACCGGAGGAGGCACTGGCGTTGTCGGAAATGGCATGTGGGCACTGAGTGCCTACGGAAGCCCCAACGCGGACGGCTCGGGCAAGATGCTCGGCGAGCAGACCCAGGTGTTCGGTCAGCAGCAGGCGAGCAAGGACTTCCTCCCGGCAGAGAGCACCCGCCTGGACTACGGCGACGTGGACTTTGACTTCGACATGACGGGTCTGACTTGTGACGACGTCAAGTACATCTGCGTCAAGCTGGGGAAGGGGGAGAGCCCACAGCCAGACTTCACCCTGACCCCCGAACCCAATGAGAGTGTCATGAGGAGTTGTGTGCCGGCAGAATGCTCAGGTTTGTAGAGGGCAATATTTTGATTTCAACCGATCATCATCAATGTTAACAAGAAATTACCCTGCCCTATGCATTCATTCTCTTGGGAGCCCGTGATGAAAAATTTTGCGGGCTGCGTAAAGTCGGATTCATATCCATGCGTCCTGCTTGATAGTGCTGTCCTCTTAACCATGATGCAGTCATTGAAAAAAAATAGTCAGTTTTGCATTGATGTGATGTTTTTCCCTTATTGGCCGTGGAATTTACCAGGGATTAAATTATCATGGATTGTTTGTCCATTGTAAGTACTGATTTTATGATAACCAAACAGCTTGAACGTTGCTTCCAAATACATCAGTTTTGCCAAACATTCTCTCCATTTGAGTGCTTTTAAGTTGTGATAGTGGCATCAACAAAGATACAGTGACAGGACTTGTAGAATTTTGATGCTTATATTAATCCGTACCAGCAGCTCCATGAAATCTCTTTATATGACGCCCGTGTAAACACCATTGAAATGTTTCTTGCAAAATGCAAACCCCTGCTTTTGATCAACGTTGTACATTTTGATGAACAATTGATGAATAAACAGGGCAAGGTGCCCTATTGAAATGTGTTTGGTTTTAGAGGAATACTTTAATTGAATGTTCAGCCTTTTGATTACCATGCAAATTATACGCTTGTAACTGTACAATATACCTTTCTTTTCAGTGAAGATAAGGCTCCCGAACATGCCAAGCATTGTCAAGTACGATTGAACTCAATGTGGTTCCACTTTGTTTATTTTATTGGTGCGCTCTGTTCCATGTAGGTTTATTGTTTTTGTAGTGTATTTGGTATATTGGTGTTGTTTTGCTCATTTGGTGTTTTTTCCACTTTCCACTCATGTGACGTTTTCCCACTTTTCACTGATTTGGCGCCCCCCCCCCCCAATCCACATGCACTCATTCAAATTGATTAAGAGCAATCTCTACCTCATCCACTCCTCAGGAGTCATCGCTGAGAGTTTTGACTGGGACTACAACCCGGGAAATCCCATCCCGGGCACACAGACGCCGGTCGAGTTCAACGCTGAACTCAACACCAGGAGTGGAAGCCGAGACCTGTCTGGCTCGGGGCTATGGCGCATGGGCATGTACGGAAGTAGGACTGCCGACGGCGATCCATCGGACCGCTTCGGCTACGTCAGCCAGGCCCTCAATCCAGCCGGGGCCTCGACCACACTCAGGGGAGGGTCCAGGATGAACATCCGCGACCAGGAGGTGAACTTTGACATGGGTTCCATTGGCTGCAACGAGTACGGTTACGTGTGTGCGGAGTTTACGAAGGGAGACATGTCCGAGCCAGACTTCCGATTCGAGGTCAGTGGCCGCGACCCAACGGACAATGTCCTGACGTCTTGCAAAAAGCAGAAGTGCTCGGCTCGTAAGTGTACATCATTGAAGAGTCCTTTCAATTTATCATCTTTACAGTGTGTCATACCAGCCAACATTCGGAAGTATCGCCATGGTACACCTTCATATACAATATCTTTGTCTACCTCATATGGCTTGGCCCACTTTCAGACCTACGGTCAGGCCGATAAACTCAACCATTGTATTGCGCAAGCAAGACATTACTGGGCTGTGTGCTGTTGCTTCTGGTTATAAGGCAGTAGGATAATGTTAAGAAATGTAAATTGAGCTATACAGGGAGAATATTCATTGGATAGTTTGATATTGACAAGATTCTGACAAATATGGACAAAAAGTTGGCTGTTGTATCTTGAGTTGGACATTAACAAGTATGTATATATCTTGTGACTTGCACAAGTTTATTGAATTTGCTTGCTGATTCTCTGCAGGTGCCGTGTTTACTGGTTTGGAGACTTCCATCGGCGGAGACGGCCCTGTCATTGAGGAGAAACAAGATAATCAGTTGGTCATGGACTTCACCGGTGTCACGGGTGAAGGGTCTACCGAAGTGTCCGGCTCCGATCTGTGGCGTGTTGGCATGTTCGGCAGCTCCAACCCCGATGGCCGCGGCCGCAGACTCGCTTACCAGGAACAAGTCTTGAGTCAGCCGCAGATGGACCAAACCCTGGAGCGTGATGCGGACCTGCCGTTCCGCAACACGCAAGTCAGCTTCGACATGACAGGGCTACAGTGTGTAGACGTCAAGTACCTGTGCTCAGAGTTGAAGAAAAATCGCGACGCCGAGCCCGATTACACTTTCGTCGCTGAGCCGAACGAGAGGGCACTGGTTTCCTGCACTGAGCTCGGCGATAGATGCAAAGGTGAAGAAAATGTTTCTTGTTGGTGTCTTTTTTCTTAATAGACAATTTCATGTCTACCACCGTTATTTGGGACCATGTTGCTTTTGCAAATTTTGGTGTTTTTTTTTGGCAAACGTATTGAGTGAAGTCATATTCAGCAAAGAGTGTGAAACAAATGCTCCCACGAACCCACATGTCCTTTGTCCTACATGTACTGCTTCTGTAATCCACTGTAATGTACATAGACTGAGTCAAGTAGAGTGTGTTGTCTTCTACATATCAGTCAATCAAAAAATCTCCACTGCTGTCTATAAATATGGATTCAAGTGCAGGAAAAAGACCTTTTTCTTTTCTTTCAATTTTCTTGGAACAGGCGTTACATTAACTGATATGGATTGGTCTTACGAGACTGGCCCAATGCAGTATGGAATGGCAACCCCGCTTTCAATTGACGCAACCGTGCGGACGACCCCTGAGAGCCGCGAACTGGAGGGCACCGGGCTGTGGAAGATGAACATCTTCGGCAGTCGCAACGCAGACGGTTCAGGCGAGAGACGTCCAGAGCGCCAACAGATCCTGGATGGGTACAACCAGGCCAAATCGTTGCCGGTCGGCGGCCCGGTGGAGTTCAGTGACATCTCCGCGAGGCTGCCCATGGAGGACCTCGGTTGTGGGGAGTTCGGCTTCCTCTGCCTGGAGTTTGAGAAGGGCGACTACGCCGACCCCCGGTATTCGTTCAGAACGGCTGGCCCTGGGGACTCCATCATCAACTGTAAACCGGCGGAATGCGGAGGCAAGTATTTCACGCCTATTCCAGAAAGTCGCGACGGTCCGACGGACATTTGTAAACTCTGATCCAAGAGTTTCTTTAATATAACTCATTTTTAATTTAATTTTTATAATTTATTTATTTGTATATACATGTACATATTGTAAAATAGTTTATTTAAGTAAT
>JAULKO010000093.1:307777-320097 GCA_032356045.1 Mediaster aequalis | reverse complement strand
GCATAATTAATGCCAGGCCTTAAAAAAAAGAGAGTTCCCAGTTCTGGTTTGGATGAGGTTGAGATCCCTAAAAGAAGAAGTGTGGACACACCATGCTTGTGCTACAAATTAATGGCACTGTACCAACTTCTCTCAAACATTCATCTATAGACCACTGATGATTTCCAAAATAATATTTCAAAAAGAAATCCCTCTACTTTTAAATAATTTGTTGATGCAAGCAATGATTCCACTTTTTCCATCACTCACCAAAACGTGTCACTCCAGAAAAAAAAAAAAAAGCCAAAACCAAAATGGCCCACATATTAAAAGAAAAACACACAAAAAAACACTAGACACCGAGAACTTTCTTTTCTTAGGTCGGGTCATCCTTTGTGGAACTAACTGATCTTGGCAAGGAACATTTTTCCTAATGATGTCAGTTACTTTCAGAAAGGTTGGCCTTAGCATGGCCTGTTTAAATTAGACAGACATAACAGGGTGCTTGCCTTGTAGTTGTAGCTGCTGGTTGTGAAATTGAGTTTCATTGATCGATTTTTAATATAATGGTCAATTGGGCAATTTGGTTTATATTGCTTTATGCATAGTTGCAAAGAACATCAGAGTAACAGAAAAATATTATGCTTTCTGTGGTAAATACAATCTTAACACTACATGGTGACACACTGAAAATTTAAAAACGGACGTTTGCTGTGTCTGCTTGGTGCTATTACAAGGTCTACTGAAATTGTTTTCCCAATGTCAACCAAAATGATTAATGAAAACTATGAAATAACAAATTGCTGTGTAAAATCCTTCAATCTGTTACCACATGTTTTTTGCATTTTCCAAAACAAATCCTTTTTAAATTCCCTGACCAACTGATGCATGTTTTGCCAGCACAGAATATATCTAAGATAAAGGCAGACATTTTGTGTGTTCTCAAGAAGGATGTTGATTGCAGAGAGAATTCTGCATCGTTTTGTAGTTTTATGTAGATTGATGTATATTACAATGAAAAAGGCAATATTTCTGCCGTGAAATTACAAAAAAGTTACTTTTGAGAGCTGCTTTTATCAAGTCCCATCTAGCCTGCTGGTGCCATTTGTCTAAAAGTCGTTGTTTGGGGCAGCAAACATCAGATGAAGTCCCCTTTTGTGCCTCTAGCACTAGGCACAAAAGAGGACTCCATCTTATGACTAGACGGGACTTGATAAAAACAATATCTCTCAAAAGTAACTTTTTTTATTATTTCATGGCAAGAGATAATTGCCTGTTTTATTGTAATATACCTTAATCTACATAAAACTACAAAATGTGGCAGATTTCTCAGCAATCAACATCCTCTTTAACTGAAACAAGTGGTTCATATCTAGGCTTCAAATTCAATCCCAAAATACCTGTATTTAACGTTACCCACCAGCTGTTTCAAAATGAATGATTTCTGCACTTTTCTAGCTGTTTGTGCCCCTTAGCCTTCACTACCAATTTAGGAGGGAAGTTGACTTACATCTTAATTATCCCCTGCAGTTGAAATTTCTGTGCACCTTTTTAACCTACAGATGCCGAGTTTAATCTGCATCAGATGCTTGTCTACGTGACCTGATGATATCTTGATTTTTGCTAAACAAGTTGCCTCCTAGAATATTTCAGTTCAAGGCCGAGTCATATAATAACTAGTCTAGACACAGAACTGACACTTGATTTTACAGTTCTTGTAACCTCATGTTTTTTTAACTAAGGGCTGACTGAATCTTTGAATAAAAAGGTGTCAACAAAATTAAATGATTCATTTTATTTTCAGTACAGACTTCTACACATAATATACATGTGTCTTCCACTCAAGCCAATGTGAAATATTGTAATGTTTAGAACTGCATTGTGCGTAGCAAATCTACAACTTCCCCAGAGTCAAAATGAAGCCTGGCATTTCCCTTAATGCTGACAAGCTCACTGCTACTTCAGGTGGCAAACCATTTTAATTTCATGGCTAACAACAGGTTGGGCATTTCAGTTCCATAGCAGACAATTAATTAATGGTTTTGCCCATCATGTTTTGTACGTGGCCCAATTTCATGGCTCTGCTTGTAAAATGTAATCAAGTAATTGGTTATGAATACTTAAGCAGAACATTCTGAGCTTATTTCACAGGTTAGCAAGGTTTGTGCACATTCTTTACGCTAACACGGATTCTGCATTTACAGTTAGTCTGGTTCTGAGTTAGCAAGTTTACTCTGTCCCTGCAAGCATACAATGTTTTCTGGACAGACTACTGTGATAAGCAGAGTGGAATTGACCTATCGTCGTTTGCCAGTTAACCACGCCCCTAAGACAACCCTATGGGAATTTTGTGCAGTACCTTTTGTTTGTCTCAGATTTTGCACGTTCCACATAGAATTATAGTTGATGTGATTGGACTGTAATTCACAAGCTGCGTTGACGCGATTCTTCCGCGATAGGTCAATTGAGCCCAGGTCTTGAACTTCCGAATTTACTCATAATGTATCCATTCCTTATTTGTCTCTTTCTTCAGGTAAGCGCCCTCATGAGTGTAAGGAGTGCGGCAAAGCCTTCAAGCACAAGCACCACCTCATGGAGCATACGCGTCTCCACAGTGGAGAGAAGCCGTACCAGTGCGACAAGTGCCTTAAGAAGTTCTCCCACTCGGGCTCCTACAGCCAGCACATGAACCACCGCTACAGTTACTGCCGCAAGGAGGATAACCTGAGCCGTGGAATGAGCAAGGGGGGCATGGAAGAAGATGAGGACATGATGGACGAGGGCGAGATGGACAGGTGTAACAAGCAGAATGGAATGGGGTATAAGGATGACATCATCCCTGCCTCGCCTCTTGACTGAGTGGACGAGGGGGACCAAAGGCTGCGAACAACGGACAGTACAAGCAGGTACAGATCAAGTAATGCCAGTTAACCGCTGGTCTGACCAGTGACTTCCAGTGCATGTGTGCTCCTGGTCTCTGATCATTTCAAACAATCTATGTATACTATTTTGTTGATATGAAATGCAATGCGTAGTTCTTTGCATTCAAACTTTTTTTCATTCGAGTACGACTTTGATTTTGTTTATTCAGATGTCTGTAATGTGTGCTATTACATCTTTTTAAGTGAGAGAATTTATTTTCAAAAAATGTGTGCGTACGCCAACTCAAGCCTTATGCGAATTCCATGTACTCAAAAGTAAGACTACAGGCCATAACACCAGAATTCTGTTGCGCTGTATGTATATCAGGCCGGTAGCCAGCATGAGGCAGGTGAGGTGGCTGCCTCCTCTAGTGTTTCCTTTTTTATTTTATAAATTTTTTAAAAGAAATAATGTTGTTTACTTTAAGCACTGCAAATCTGTATTGTATCTCATAATCTGTAGCCCATTGTAGCCTACAGAGCCTAGAATACTGCCACTGCTAGTGGCCCAGCATCACAAGTGTATGTAGGCACGGGTAAAAGGTCCAAAATGGAAGCAAGCATGCGTGGGCCCAACACTGTACAGTAGTGGTGGATCGCCTTATCTGGTTCATTGGGCTGGCTACGGCCCTGCGTATACAAAGTACTGAAGGAGTCAAGGACAAAATCTTGACTCAAATGTTTCTCATTGCCTCCTGGACCAATTAAACTTAAGGACAACAAAATCAAGAATTGACAGTGTTGTATCTGTTAACGGGAGCTTGATTTTGTTTTGGTTGGACTGAGTACAGACACAATTTGCCGTCTGCTAACCCTAATCAGGAAGGTTTACTCAAAGTAAACCTTTGATGTAGGTGCAGGGAAAAGAGTGTATGAAATTTACCAACTGAAAATGATGGCCAACGTTTCTTGCCCGGAATATGGGTGAAGAGTTAACAGTATTTGTTAAGTGTGCTACACTTAAGTGTGCTACATAGAGAGGACCTTTATGTGTGTGCTACATGAAATTTAATTAAACAGATTAAGGTGTATCTTGCTTCAGCAGGGCTCTGGCTTAGAGAGCCAATGCCGACAATGTTATCAACTTCCTTACAACTGAAACATACTCATCAATTACTAATTGAAAACTAAACTGGACAAACTGTCTTTGAAGTTTTAATTTTAAAAATTTTCCATGGCAAGGATTTACATGGAAAAAAAACAACTGAAGTAAGGCCAAGTAAAAAAAAAACATGTTTAGCGTCCGGGTTTTTGAAAAAAAGGGAGGAGGAGAGGCTTTTTATTTTTTATTTTTTATTTTCAAGATGGCCGGCGATCTTTTTGAAAATTCCGACAACTTTTGGTTTTCCACTGTTGAAAGACTAAAAAATGAAAGAGACATGTTGGACAAGAGAATTAAACATGTTTATAGTTGTTTTCCGATCGATCGGTTGACAATTTTGCTTTTTTTAACCAACTGTTTCAAAAATAAAAAATAAAAAAGAAATTGAGGCGGCCCCAAAAAAGGAAGCGGGCGGGGACGCTAAACATGTTTTTTTTTTTACTTCGCCTAAGGGCTTTGTGTATTTACTGTACCGGTACTAAAGTAATATAGTAACAAGTGTCTTTTATGCCGGGGTGTACAGACACAAGGTTGTTAAAACAAAATTTGGCACTTTGTGCATGTAAGTCAGTTAAATGATTTCTGAAATGCAGTGATCACAATGCACAAAACTGAGAACAAATTACTAAAAATAACACTCACTGGTGTAACTGTCGATTCCCCAATCCGCACTTGACATTTGATCCCTTCTTGCAACGGATGGGGATAATCATTCAGTTTCCTGGCTCGGGGATCGCGGATGAAACCTTCAATCAGTCTTTGTCACGAGATGCCAGTTCAAGAAAGCTACCCCCCTCGTGTGAGGGGGTGCCAGATCTGGGGTCCTGGGTTGCATTAGTGGGTATTAACACAAATGACTGGCTGCTTTTCCTGTGGAATTGAATGGCACGAATAAGCATTGAGAAAATCAAAAAGAAAACAAACAACATTTTCTAGTGCATGTTAAAAAGTCAAATCTGGTACACTTTCTGGTGTTTTAAGTTAGATAACTGGTTAAAAAAGTACACAAGACAGTTGGAGATTTGTGTCATCAAACCGTTTTAACGACACAAGATGCACGTGGTGTAAACTCCTGTTTGGAAATACAGGATCATTAGGCAGCGTGTGTGCCTGAAATGCCCAACCAAAAGCGGCACAAATTTTCAATCTCACACAGCAACAACAAATTACTTGTCCCACAAGATAATCGCTGTCTGACCCATTTTTGCTGGTGCCTTGCAAAAATACAGGGGACATGGGGGCTGATCTACTTTACTGATACAGTAACACATGCTGACAGGTACTTTTTCATCCACGTTTAACAAGCGTTTGTTATAGGAAGATGGGCAGGATGTCGCACTTCCCCCTCCCCATCAACTCGATTAACTTATTGCTTCCCAAAAGTGCAGCCATACGGTCTATGTACTTTGGAGCTTATTGCTATACTGAAACTAACTGCGTTTCAAATTGTTTAGACATCCTCCTTCCCCCCTCCCCTAACTCCCCTAGCTAAACACGCAGCCGAAAAAAAATTTTTGGGGGGGGGGGAGAATTTAGATTTTACAACTAATACAAGGTCCTAATGATACAGTCAGATTTAATGGGTTCACAATGTCCATGTCAAAAAATGAGACTTTAGAAATGCTAATAAGAAGGCTGCAAAAACAACACATGGATCCAGTTTGGATATACTGAATTTTCAGAGAAACAGGCACAAGTACATGTAAACCTTGGGTTCTACAGTGAATGATCATGCTTCAGTGGTACATGTATGACAAGGGTTTGTTCAGTAAAGGGGCAGGCAAAGTTTGGTAGAGGGGGAAACACGAGGATTAATACAGTAGTATGAATCACAAATGTTCCAGAAATTTGAATTTTTAGTCGCAGGTACAACTGGTACATGTACCTAAGGGAGGGGTTCACACCCCCCCCCCCCCCCAAAGTACGTCACTGTCTTACTTACACATACTTCCCCACATCAATTGCCAGTCTCATGCCATTTATAAGCAGCTATTCTCAGCGGGCACTGGTTTCCCAAGCATCTCAGGGAAAGAGAGAGGGGGAAACGCACGCCGCATTACGGCGTCCACAGGGGCCAGGGCAGAGGAAATGGGGGATGTGTCTGGTGTGATTCCCTGTGTTCTACTTCCATCCCTGTGACCTTGGTGTGATTTATTTGAATCGACAAGGGGATGACTTTGACACTTTGGCTAACTCTGAAACAAAGACCATATGTACCTCACATGAAAAGTACAAGTGACTTGTGCATTACAGAAAGTGGAGAGTAAGTTTGAAATGTTAAGCAAACCGATGTCCATTTCAAACGTAACTGTGCTTAAAACATAACTAGTTTCAGCTGAACTGTCTGTTTGTGACAGGTTCGTAGCTGTGTTGACAAGATTAAGTGCATACATACATGTATTGCTTTAATACATGTGTGTAATTAGACATTTCTTCTCAGCTTAATGAATCGGATGATTTTGCTGCAGTTTTTACCCAGCATTTCATGTTTCTCAGATCAAACATTTTTTTAACATACAGCATCCACACAGAACAAGCTAGTATTAAACACGTATGTGTCTAAGTTATTTAAGCTGTGATATTATTTTAGTTATATCAGAGCAGAGTATTTTTGAACTGAAATTTTACAGCAATTCATTGATCAGGGTTGCATGGTAATCGGTGCTTTACCTTAAACGTATTTTGACAAACATACAGCCGTGTGTAACAATTAAAAATCACAACTACAGCTTAGCGTTTTTGTTACTGGCTGCAATATATAAATGCTCTAATGTACATGTACATTTATAAACAATACTTGTGATCTGAAGCTGTGTTATGAGTGGTAATCTGTATCAAAATTGTATCATAAAAACATGATGTTCATTTAGTTTTAGATACTGTATACATTTAGAAAGAATGTACAAAAGTTGTAGAATGGTCTTTAATCTGCAAAAGGTACAAATACTGATCTATGCCATTCAAGGCTTTGTCGGATGGCAAATTTGAAGAATATGTGATGTGACCGGATCCTACAAAATGAGTCATAAGGACATTTCTGGACTTGTTCGTGTTTTACTTGCATTAGAAAGAGTATACTCAGCTCTTTAATTTGATATATCACTCAGTCTGACATCCTGATGAATATGGACATTATATGGATGAAAACTTGGACAGTTCCTATTAATTTCCGTTGTGTAAATCACGTTTTAAGGTCTTTAAATTATAAGTAGCTCTGGTGACTTGTGACTCATTTTACTGGGTTGGGTCACATATGTCATGTATTGTACATTGCATGAATGGTCTAGCTGACCATCAGTTAGGCACTGATCAAAGGGTTAGATGAACATAACAGAACTTTGTAACAACAAAATGAAGGAAATTATTACACTATAGAAAACTCTGACCGGCAAGGTCAAATAATGACCTTGGTTTATGACGCAAATATTTTAGATCTTCCAAACTTGAACAAGTACTAAGGTAATGGGATAGAATGTATTTCAAGTAAACACTTTGAAAAAAGGATAAATATTACGATAAAATGTTACAAATTGTACATGTGTATTTTGAATTGTCAGATATGATCGTCTTCTCCAATAGCATGTTTTAAAATGTATATTTTTCACCGAGGTTGTTTTGATTCAGAAGACATTCAGATAATTATAAATAAAACAAATTCTTCCTTTGTATGCAAGCATACTCCGGTAGAGATAATGAACAAACTCCATGTTTTGAAATCAGTAAGTTTTAAATAAAAAGATGTTAAAATCTGATGTAAACTATTTCCGCAGCTGTAAAATGTATGCTTAGGGTGGACTCTGAACAGAATACCCATTTGATTAGTACACAATTTTGTTTTTCTGTCAACATGACCACTTGTCTTTCTGTTATCCCGAGTTGTTCAAGTTTTTGTCGTCTTGAAATCATTGTGCATAGCACAGACACAAAACTGGCTGGACTTTTGGCGTCGGTGGAAAGATATCAGTAGTCGCACTGTACTTAACATGATAATAAAAAGAGTTTCTTTTTAAGCAGGGTGAACTGTACAACCAGAGGCCAATTTCATGGAGCTGCTAAACACGAAAATTTGCTTAGCACAAAAATAAAAGCAGGTTACCAGCCAAAGCCCATGTGATTTTCATGCTAGGCTAACCACAGCTGAATACCAACCACAAGCAATATACAACACATGAACATTTGGTTGTTAATCCTGTTTTTATTAAGGAAGAATTTTCATGCTCAGCAAATTGTTGTGCTTAGCAGCTCCAATGAAATTGGACCCAACTTTATTTAAAGCAAGTCAGATTTTTGTGTTGCTAATGGCTTGTAGAATTAGGGAAATTGGTACAGTTTGAAACAGGGTGCCGTCTGTCTGTAAGATTGCTCATCTTCCATAGTCGTATTTATACTGATACCTGTAAGTCATCCTTACACAAGAATTCAGACTATTGAGGTGGTGATAGTCAAACTCCAAAATATCGTATTTATGTGAAATAGATGTGTGCTATAAACTGTCGACAGTATTTGAAAGCATTCATATTATTCTGGTAACAGTGGACATGAATGTGTACTTGGTACAAAATGACAGTTCAAACTGCCATACTTTGAATTTTCAACCAAAATTCAACTTGGTTATTATCACCAGAACAAACAACTATTCAAAGTTGTTGCACCGCAACGATGTGCTCATCAACTCAACAGTATTGTAGCTATTTACTAGACACATCAAATCAACTTGATTTCAGCCAGTAATCTGAAGGAAAAAAATGCATCAACAAAATCTTGCCGTACAAGTACGCACATGAATGGGTTTTAATTTTCATCTAGAGATTTACCAGCAAATCAGTTCAAGAATGTATTTATTGTTTGTGTGCTATTAAGTTCAAACTGCTACAGTTTCAGGTGTGTATACACTAGAAGCCTTAAACACATAAAAAGACAAATACTTGCATGCATGATAACCTTTCATCTATAATTTATTGTAACCAGCAGGGTGAGATTTACCCTAGAAAACTGTGTATTTATTCCTTGTAACTGTACTATTTATTTCTAAGGCAGTGGAAGTAGCTATTGTGCTTAACATAGCTGAGACAAGGGGTGTCTGTCTGAAGTAATGAAAATTACTATGTATTTATGTACTCTTGTTATCTCTTTGTCTTCTTGATTTGATGCAATAAAATGTTTCAAGATAATTAAGAGTTCAAGACTTTAGACTGTGTGTTTGTGAACAAGGTTGGGGAAGGCAAAATCTTTATATAATTGGTAATTTGTTTAATAAAAAGTCAAGCATAGGTTGAAACAGTGACTTGAATTCAAGGGCAGATCAGGGCGTGGGGGGGGGAGCAATTAAAGGGGGCCAAAATCTTTGTAATAATAATGGACAATGGGATGAAACTATTGCATGACCCACCATTCATGCCATTAGGCCTAATCGTTATGAACTGGTGGTTAGTTTTGCAAGCAGCAGTGAAATGGTGCCATCAATGTTAGAAAGATTTTGAGATGCCGAACTCACTTATTAATAAGCAATAAACCAGTTAATCAGTTGTTTGAAATAAAAAAATCATCCGATTCCGCAGTCATTGAACCTAAACTTGTGTAACAGTCAGTTACAGTGTCCCCATCATAAGCAACATCTTGAAAAACAATGATGTAAAATAATTGATAAATTTGTACAGCAAATTATGCACGAGTCAATAACATAAATAAACTAGCTCCCTATCACAATATCAGATAAGAATAAAAAGTGCTTAATTTTGTCAAAAACTAGTACTCTGACTCTAATGTTTATTTAATCATTAAATAGGGGCGATTCACAATAGTGCGCTACCAAGAGTTTGTAACGCAGTGGCCATTGTACGCAATGCGCGTTTGGAAAGGGTCGACACGCTGGACATGTTGACCCTTTCCAAACGCGCATTGTGATTGGCCACTGTGTTACAAACTCTTGGTGGCACACTATTGTGAATCGCCTATATTAATGCCATGTTTATCTAACGTTCGTGACCTTATAGTCACCAGGTCTCTATATATTTTCGCCACCTGTTTAGGAAGACAATCGAAGACAAACAGGAGGCAACAATACTCAATAGGGACCTGGTGACTACACGGTCACGCACGTTTATTGTGCACAAATTGAATTACATACGTAGGGCCCAGGTACTTTTTAAAGAACAATACATATACATGTACATATCTTTTGTTTCAGAAAGTGGAAACTTTTGCGAGAAAATTTCCTGCTAACTGTCACCCCGAAAACTCTGCAATTTTACTCGAGCGAGCACAGTCATTGATTGACGCATGGAGGAAGGATATATCCTTCCTCCATGATTGACGGTAGCATCGTTCCAAATCCAACTGACTGCTTCCTTTACCCAGGTAGGAAACACTCTGTGCTTTACCAAAGGCAAATTGCCCAAACCGACAAAAACACTGGCAAATGCTTCGAAATTTCTTGAAATGTACTTCATTCTCGTTCCACCAATGCGAATCATGGATACTTACCACGATGTTAAAACGGTAATTCTGTTCACACAAAGTGTGTCATCCGCGCAGCTTTTTGCAAACTTCTTCTATCGTCCGGTCTTTCATTTCAAGTTTGCGAATTATTCGTTGAAGTGCGCCCTCACCGTTGACAACATTTTAGCAAAAACTGTTTGCGTCAGTACTGGAGATTTTTCGTTCGTGGTTTAAGTTTCTTTTTTCTTTTTTTTTACAATGTTTGGAGCAACAATAATTATGGGAAATTAGTAAACTGAAATATTTTAATTTTATACGCCCACCAGAAAGGACCAGGAACAGAAAAATCTGGGAAAACAACCAACTCTCCTTGGTAACAATTAATGTTTAAACACAATGGCACAACCTAGTTCAACGGTTAGTAAAATCTGTGAAAACTGTGTCAGAAATGACATGTATATGGGTACACTATAGTGGTCATGCACTGTGCACACCAGCTTAGTGATTAGCAAAGATCCTATAGCGCCGCAGACTTGAAATTACTAAAACGACCAAGTCCCGCTAATTACTATGCGTAAATGCTACAACTCAAGCGATTGCTCTTTTGAGGTGAAAATTTGGAATCACAATAATGTGTAGAGCTACTCAATAATACGCCAAATCGGAATTACAAATACAATTGTACTGCACTTTTGGATAAACACGGCTCGATTTTGTGCACGAGTCAACACTGTGAACAAGTAACAATGGATTCAGTGCCAAGTAACAATGGACTTCCATTGTTAGTGCACCGTATTTCTTTTGTTAGATGTTCATAGTGCAATGGGGAAACTGGTAACCAAGTTTGAAATTTCCCAATTTTCACGTAATTTGCTCAAAAGCAAAACAAAAAACTTCACAGATCAGTAAACGTAGAGCCAGTACTGTGATCTGTAAAAAAAGATTGTTTTTCACCTGCGAGACAGAAGTTTTTTTGACTGGTACTCTCCTGTCACTTTGTACATGGTGAAAGTTTGTTTATCAAATTTTTTTGTCTTATTATCAATGTGGTTATCAATGTGACGTCACAAACATGTTTCTGGTGGTTCACAGACGCCCATAATTTATGTGACGCGCAAGACTAGTTTACCGCCAGGGGAACAATGGTGCGTCATTGTTTCGTGTTTGAAATTTCGAGACGCGCACATGTACATAGAAACGTAGAATGTTACCTAAAATTAAAATGTAAAACGTTCACAGGCCGTAAATACGCAACATCGTTTGAATGCAGAAACTTCGATAAAAGTGAGGAAATAATTTGCTCAAAAGAAGCACCTATCTGAAAATTGTTGGTTTTTTTGCTGAACTTCGTTTGAAATTGAGGAATAAAAAGATGGGGTGCAACAGATCCATCGTCGGCGTGGGACCGGCGAATCAAGGCGGTCCGAGTGAGGGTCGAAAATCCACCTCACACCTCCAACAAACTTGGCAGAACATGAAAAGGCGCGTGGTGCGCTTTCGTGTTGTCAAGGTAAGAAGGCCAACTTTTCCGATGAGTCTTGAGTAGATTTAGAGAACGCCAAATTTGGGAGCATAAAAACGACAATTCTTTCCTGATATTATTGATAGCTTCAATTAAGCTTTTCCTTAAGGAAAATTGGGGAGAGGAGAGAGTGTCTTTTATATCGATCAACATTTCTACGTAAAACCGTATACCCAATGCTTCACTCCAGTAAATTATTCTAAAGCTGCCCTCAGGTCGACCTGCGATTTGCTTGCGCTGCGTGCGACGGAACCGTCGGCAAGCAGAAAAGTCATGTTCATGTCACAAAACTGAGAAATCGTGTGATTGTCGTGGAACAAGGTCGACTGCGATTGATTCCCGCCTGTCGGGAACACGT
>JAULKO010000093.1:17706-32333 GCA_032356045.1 Mediaster aequalis | reverse complement strand
TTGGCAAATTTGAGATGTAAATCTCTGATACCCAACTCCGTGCCTCAATCCCCTTCCCCAAACCCTGAGTCGTGCCGTTTGTCAGTGCAAGGGTTTCAGAGATTAAGTTTTCAGTATTTCAGGGGTTTTTTACGATTTAACCCTTCTGTTCACATCATTCAGGACTAGTCTGGCTGTCCGTTTTTCTTGCAAGTGTCTATTAAACTTCTTGGCCAATGGATGCTGAAGATCTGACATGAAAAGCACCTTTTTAAGAGAAAGCAGCATTTCCAAAAAGTAGTAATATTTCCTGTACTAGTGGAACAAAGTTCATATAGAAATGTCCCCTGCCAGCTGCAGTTCTCCTGGAGAGGGGGTGGAGGATGGGCTAAAGCCCCCAAAATTCATATTAGCAACACCTCCCTCCCAAAAAATATATATATAATTAATTAATTAATTTAATTTAAAAACTAAAAAATATTTTAAAAAAATTTAAAAATATAAAAAACAGAACAGAAAAAAAGAATGCTGTTTTTTTGTTTTAACATTACAGATTAATGGAATTGTACTTTGTCTATAAAATGATAGTGCTTGTGAATTTGTCCCAATGTGCATTAAAGTGTGTTTTCCGTGCACCCATACTGTTTCAGGTGATGCACTTGTAACCGATCACACCCAAGACATTGTGAGCTGGGATGAGTTCAGAGCTTTCTGGATCAGCTGGAAGGCTGGTAACATACAGGTAGGAGATTTATTTGCACCCAACAAGGGTGATGATGGGGGGAGTCACTAACAATGGTGTGTGAATTCTTGTTGACGGCTTGCAGTTCTGGATGCTGCCTGTCTTACGTTTCAGGCATGATCCTTTGAAGAACCAGTTTTTAGAGGCACCAGAGGTTTACAATGTTCACATGGTGTTTATACCCAAAACAAAAGCTCAAGCAAAACTTCAGATCGTATTCAACTGATAATCCTAAATTTGTTTGTTTGTTTGTTTGTTTGTTTGTTTGTTTGTTTGTTTGTTGATTGATTGATTGATTGATTGATTGATTGATTGATTGATTGATTGATTGATTGATTTAATTTTTTTAATTGTATTTCTTTCTGGTAATGAAACTATTAAGGATTCCCCAAAAGTGCAATCGCACTGTTGCTCGAAAGCCTGAAGAAACCCTTGCAGAGGAGATGAAGAAATGTTCAGTTTTAGAGGTGGGAGGAAAACCCCAGAATTATACTCTGAGGAAAACCCACGGAATCAGGCAGGGGCTGAAAACCCTATCCACATGTTGTCCCAGGCTGGATTCGAACCCGGGTCACAGCAGTGGAAGGCGAGGAAAGTACCACCACGCCAACCTGAGAAGACACCCAAAAAAATACCAGAAGATAGGGTTGTAAGAAGAGTGTCTGTGGTTCTTCAAAAAGGCAATACACTGCTACATAATCCCTTAGACATCGGTACACCCTGGTTTTTACTCTCAAGCTTTAATCTGGGGGCAGCTAGCAATCACTTGTCATTTTTTCGCCTTTGTCAATAGATTGGGCACGGTGAGGTTCCCTCTAACGAATCAGTCATCATGAGTTGGCAGGACGACAACCCGATGAGTGTCCAATACATCGGCTTCACCACAGGGCTGGGGTCTCTGGGAGAGTTCCGAATCTGGAAGAAAAAGGGTAGGCCGTGTGACAACCCTGTCCTTCCAACTCCTTTAGTTTGCTGCTCCCACGTTTGCTGTTTTGTAGCCCATTCTGTAAAACTTAATACCCGTCACATTTTGTCAAATGTTTAAATGGGTCGTTGAAGCTTGAGGGAGCGGGGGTGTGGAAACAAAATTTCCATTAAAACAAATGATTTGTTGTTTTTTATGTTTTGTCATTTCTCCAGTACCATTTTTTGTACCCTTTCTTTGCCTATGTCTAACTCGGGACAAAATGTATCCTTTCTAGCATGCAACTTTGTTGATATTATTTATTTGCTATGAATAAATATATACTGTTTATCAGATACTTTAACTCTTATTGCCTGACTGGGTTGGTGCACACAAAAATATATCTGCAAGAAGCCTTCAATGTTATTCTTAAGAAAACGAGTAATGCAATTTTTAAAAATTAAATGGTCTACAAATCATATCAGCCATATGCTTAAATGGACCTATTACGTCAAGACTCTGGATTCAATATCCACACAAAGAGGTAACATTTTCCCTGGAGAATTCTTTAAGAGAAAATATAATTTGTTATTCATTTGTTGCAGTGTATTGATTATTTTACAGTTCTTGTTATCTCCAGGAAGACTTAAAAGTGAAAGAATTCTTCCATGCCTTGATTATGTACTTAGGTAGTAGCGAGATTTACCGAGAGGCATTCACCCTGTCACTACCTCTGAATCACGTGCCTGGCTCAGAAAGGGCCGCTGCTGTCGTCATAGGTAAGTTTGTAATATTTGGTAAGTTCTATGGACTCAGTTATGTGGAACTGCTTCAGGTTATGCTTTGGGAGATCAACTTTCAAGGCATTTTTTTTCCCCTTGAACTGGGGTAGAATGTAATGTTTATGCATGTACTACTGGTAATCAATTATTTGGCTCTATGCCAGTCCTTGATTTAGACAGTCGACCATTAAACTGGATCACATCACGAGTCTATCCATTGAACCAGCTATTCAGACAAACTCTACCTGATTACTACTTTGAAACACTGTGAGTTTTGGCTATCACATTGTTTTACAGTTTTCACCTCTCGATGCCAGTGGCACACCCAAGCTTGGGGACCTTGAGAACACCCCCCCCCCCATTTTTTTTTAGTTGAACAGTGTTTGGAAGGTTACATGTCCAAATATATGCAAGTGAGATAATACTGTCTACAGGCAAGATAAAAATGCCTACAGGCAAAATACGTACAATATGTACGTATTTTGCCTGTAGGCATTTTTTGGTCATTTTTTGAAAATGTTTTTAAAAGAATACATTTGAGTTCCCTCCCCCCCCCCCAAAAAAAGAGGAACAAATCCTAGGGTGCACCAGTTGTTATATATCCCTATGTAGATCCTGGTGCTGTTTTTTGATCCAGTCAAATTGAGTCGTATTTGTTGCCTCAATTGAATTCAGGCGATGTCATGGGGCCGACCCTAAACAATCTGCACAACCTGATCAGGCTGCCCTTCGGCTGTGGGGAACAGAACATGATCCACTTTGCTCCCATCGTCTACGTGATGCACTACCTGCAGCACACCAACCAGCTGGACAAGGAGACGGAGATTGAGGCCAACACCTTCCTTGTTCAGGGTATGGGCTTGTGGGTTTTCTCGTCACCCAAAATGTTTCTGTTCGTGTTAGTTTAAAAGGAGCAAGGATTGGCCCTTTACGATGTTTGTTATCAGCAGTGTTGTAGTCGAGACCATCACAAGACCATACACAAGACCATACACAAGACCATGCACAAGACCAGTCCAGAGACCAGTCCAGAGACCAGTCACAGGTAACAGGGTGAACAATGACAAAGGAATGCTTGTGTTGCAGTTCATTTGAATAGCTTGTGACTTGAATTCAGACTGGAGGTCTTGTGATGATCTTGTGATGGTCTTGTGATGGTCTTGTGATGGTCTCAACTACAACACTGGTTATCAGCACTGCATGCCTAGTGTCTGCCGAAAACTTGTAGGTTCGGCTGGCCGATTCAGATCCAGGCCTAATTTCATGGAGCTGTTCAATGGAAATTATTGCTTAGCAAATTTATGTGCTAAGCAAAAAATCAGCTGAGAGCCAGTCGCAAGCAGTACACGTCACATGGCATTTTGGCTGGTTACCTGTGTTTTCTAAGCAAAGTTTTGCCGTGTTTAGCAAAATTGTGTGCGTAGTAGCAAGTAAAACAAGATGGAATTGAAATGGTGTTTTTCTTTTGTTTTGTTTTGTTTTGTTTTGTTTTCGTCACTGATATAAATTTCATCTTCTGACTAGACGGAATTTGTGCTGGAATGATGTGAATTTATGATAAGGTATTCCCTTGCTGACAATGCGTCAGTAGCCCTACATGCTCGGTGCTTTTCAAAAAATTCTGTAGTAGCACTTTTCAGTGTCGTAATTAGAGTTTATTTATTAGGGTCATATGAGGGGAAGATAGAGGGAGTGTTTCTGGGCCAGAAGTGGGGACCTACGAGCCTGCACCTCCCAAGCAACTAAATTCTGTCCACAAAGGGATAATCACCTAACCACCGATGAGATTTTTATCCACGGGGACAACTTGTGGCGGTATTTAGCATGAACTAAATTCAAATTGCTTTACCCAGTAGCCAGTTACTAGTTCCTCATGCTAGTCCTGTCTCAAGACCAAACACAGAGTCAACAAGCAAATTCGAACCCTGAACCAATTAATTACTGGTCCCAAATGCTCTCCAATGAGTCACACTCCCTCACCAATTCCTCCTCGAGCTCATCATACATCATCATCATTTTGGCTTCCCTCCCCCCCCCCCCTCCCCCCAGGCTATCAGCGCCAGCTGACCTACAGACGTCACTCGGGCTCCTACAGCGCCTTCGGAGAGCGTGACACCTCCGGTAGCATGTGGCTAACGGCCTTCGTGCTCAAGTCCTTTGCCCAGTCCCGCCGCTTCATCTTCATCGACCCCAAAGAGCTGGAGATGAGCAAGAAGTGGATCATCTCGCACCAGCAGGAGGACGGATCCTTCCCGCCGGTGGGGAAGGTGCTGAACAAAGACATCCAGGTATGCATGTGATTGATATAAGGATGCTGCTGAAAAGCAACCATGTACTTTATTTCCATCACAGAAAACATGGGATCAGGCACACTTCTGCACGGGGGATAGAGGAGGCCTATACCCCCACAGAGTTCAGATAACCCCTCCCACCCCCTCCAAAAAAAAACAACAAAACAAAACAAAAACAAGAAAACAAAAAACAAAACAAAAACAAAACAAAACAAAACAATTATTATAAAATTATTATTTTTTGAAAATGTCAAATTTTTCCAAATTTTTTTTGACATTTTCGTAAATTTTCAAACCTTTTCCTAACTTCCCAAAAAAATCAGGTTTTCAAAAGAATGGGGATGCGGGATACATTAAGTTTTGGGAAACAAGCCAATTTTTGATTTCCTTATTTTGACATTTTTTGAAAAGCTTTTTTTTTCTAAAAGATTTCATATATTGTACAAAAAATCATTTACTATTAAAGAAATTACAAAATATGTGAGGTTGACCTGAAGTGGAGGGAGGGGCACTATAGCCCCGCCCCTATAGAACCTGGCCCGAGACCCCCACCAACTTTGATGCACTTACTTCAGTCTTATCTCCTCCCAAATATTGGTGTATGCCACAGAATTTTCATTATGTCTAGTGGCACTGTACTCTTGACTTTCCACCTATGCATCAGGGCGGTATCCAAGGCAACTCCCGGCTGCCCCTCACTGCCTACGTCCTGGTGGCCCTCATGGAGTCTGGCGTCGAATCGGACAAAGAGAAGCAGGCCGTCAGCACGGCGCAGAAGTTCCTGGAGGACAACGTCGGGTCTATCGTGGACCCGTACACCGCGGCCCTGACGGCCTACGCGCTGACCCTGCGCAACAGCCAGTTTGCGGCCATCGCTGTCCGGGTGCTGTCCTCCAAGGCCATCAGGAAAGGTACAAATTATGCAGTGGGGAATGATGCCAAGGTTTTTTTTTTCATTGTTGAAGCTTGGTGCAGCCAATCAAATAGCATCTGGCACAGGACTAGCAGCGTCAGCAGCTGATTGGCCGTGTGCTTCCTTAAAGAAGCTGTCTTGTGAGTTACTGAAGTTAAATCAATGAGGATACAACTTTTTGAGATGGGTTTGGGCCATCAGCATACTCGGGATTTGTGGTAGCAATCAGTGATTACAGATAAATAGAGATACACCTTGTGAAGTGACTAACTCTAAACAGACAGGCATGGTTCTGCGAAGAACCAGAATGATTAACCCGATATTTCATCGGTCAGTGCTCTGACTGTCACCAGGAGACACCTGTCATCATCACCAGTTTTCCTCCACTATCTAATATCTGATATGTGCCTGGATTCTAACCGCAGATAGTCTGACCTACTGGCGCCTGAGCGGCGAAGCCCTGGAGACGCTGCCGTTCTTCTCCCACGTCGGCAACCTGGAACAGACGGTGACCTCGGCCGAGGTGGAGATGACGGCCTACGCCCTGCTGACCTACACTGCCCTCGGGGACATTGCGTACTCGCTGCCGATCGTCAAGTGGCTGACAAAACAGAGGAACGCACACGGTGGATTCTCCTCCACGCAGGTTGGTAGTGCTGCTGCAGATCGTTGGTTTCTTGTCACAGACCCTAGAGGTCTTGAACTTGGTCCCGTCTCGGTCAGTAGATAATTTTAGACACCATGCTTTAGTTTTCATAATTATTTATTTCTGGTAATGATACCCAAACGTAGACCATTTTAAGCCAGCACTAGACAGGCTAACTATTTTAAGACTGGCTTAACACTAAGACTGTGTCATTGTAGTGGTCTCACTTACAGACAATTTGGCAGCAGAACCTGTAAGACCGGCTAACGTGCATAGACAGCTTTTAGACCGGTTATTGCAATCCGCCCCTGGGATATCCTGATATCCGGATATTCAACTTTGTGTGATACAGAAAGGGTTTCAGTGATGATGATTTTCTTGCTCAGGATACCTGTGTTGCTCTGCAAGCCCTAGCTGAGTACGCGACTCTAGCCTACGTGGGTAGAGTCAATCTCAACATCTCCCTGGCGTACACCGACTTGGATCTCTTTGTGGAAGACTATTACCACCTGAACAACGAAAACAGCCAGGTGTTACAAGTCAAAGAGGTGAGTTTCAAACAGCCGTGACTTAGCGGCAGCAGTATTAGTTTACAAGGGGCTACTTTTGATGGATTGTATTACAGGGATAAGGTGAATTTACTGTTGAGATTCAAAATTTGGTGTTTCTCATTGATAAATTTAATTATTTTGTTGTTTTGTTGAGGCATTTTCTTCAGGTTTTTGTTGTGTTATTTGAATTAAATGTGTAATTCATTTGTTTGTTAACATGTTTTGGGATGTTTGGGAGGCAACCTTTCTGGAGCTCGAAGATATTATAACATATGTCATTTTGTATGCAATAGGAACTCAAGAAAGTTCAAAATGCAGCCTTTTTTATTGAGAATTGAAAAAAAACAATAATTTTTCGAGAATTAAGAAAGTAGGCGGGAGGTGCCATATATTTTTCTTATGACAATCCAACTATGAATTTTGATCTATTTTCAACTTTGATTTTATTTTAAACTGCTTTGTTTTTCAGATTCCAGTGTTGTCCAAGACCCTGTTTCTCAGCGCGTATGGGGAAGGCTGCGGCCTACTTCAGGTCAGTGGATCATTTACCAGTTACTTCAAGTTTCTACGTTCTATTAGTATAACTTTTCTGTTGCATAGCAACAGTATCCGGATGTCTTCTGTAAAGATCATTAAAAACACATTCTCAGATGTTCTCAGAAACAACTGCATGGGAGCAAAAGCAGGAAATTGACGAGCGGTCAACTGAAGCAGACGGAACCAGGAAAGGCACTTGGAGCCAGGGTCAAATGTCATGAAGCTGCTAACTTTAGACAATTTGATTACATCACAAGCATTCTACGTCATATCATTTTGGCTGGTAACCTGGTAATCATTTTGGCTGGTATCATTTTGGCTGGTAACCTGGTAATCATTTTGGCTGGTAAACCTGTCTGTGGTCTATGTGTGCTTTGCAGCTCCTTGGATTCGGAGGAACATAACGCTTCCCCAAGCAGACTTCCAAATGATACCCGTAGCAAGCATGTACAGTGTCAAGCAATTACACATTTGATAAGTGACGTCATGTTGTTAGGTAGAACACAAGTCAAATCCTAAGTGCTGTTGAGACACAATTTGATGCTTGGATGAGGATGCGTCATGAGGATGCGTCATTAGGATGCGTCATTAGGATGCGTCATTAGGATGCGTCATTAGGGTTCGTCACGGCCACGCCACGGCCACGCATGCTGCACAGCATGTAGCAACCAACACAGTGTCAGACTATTTTTAATAACTTATACATACGAGCAGTGCTATTCTATGCCTTTATAGCTTGAAACTTCTAGTGGTCCAGTACATCTTCAATTATATCTGGTTTGTGTCAGACAAGTTCAGTTCAGTTCAGTTCTTCAAACCTTATGCTTTCTTTTCTGCTTTATTTCAGATCAACATGAACTACAACATCCCAGATCCCACGGGCAAGCCCGCCTTCAAACTCAATGTGAATATGATCGAGTCCGTGGCCTTGCAGTCTAGACGCAAGCGATACGTCGACAGCACCACCACGGAGAACCTGGCCCCATCACACGATGACTACATGGTCACCATCGAGGTCTGCACCAGGTCAGCGCGGTGACTGAGTTTGTCAGTCTTTGACGTCTTTATTTATATCAGCCTCCCACGAAATTGTAGTTCTTGTCGGAACTTGCTTCTTGACTTCACTGTTGAACAGGGAGTAGTTCTAAAGACTTTACCACGATAAGTAATGCTTTCGTGCATCTAATCTAGTCCAAGGCGCTACAGTCCTACGTGCATTGCATTGACAAACATTTGATATTTTGAAACCGAAAATTTATATCGATTTCCATTTCTTGATTGTCAGGTGGTTGTATGCGGGTTCATCCAACATGGCCGTCATCGAGGTTTCCCTGATCACTGGTTTCACAGCGGACATCGAGAGTTTGGATCTGGTGAGTTAACATTTGTTTTGGAACTCAGCAGCACACTTTACGATAGGCTCATGAATTAGCATGTTGTCCCAAAAACTTTGACTTTTTATTTTTTTAGTGAACAAACATTTTCTAAGCATCTTATGCAGTTTTACGAAAACTTCTGAAGATTTCCAACAATTTTACGAGCCTTTCAGAAATTTTTGGAGGTTTTTCCAAACGTGACTCAATTTTCTGAAATTCAGATCTGAATTAATTTTTATTTTAGCCCCCCCCCCCCAATATTTTTCAGTCTAGAATACCACCTGCCTGTGTTATCTCATGGCGAAATCCTGTCATCTGACCACACCCACAAAAAAACTGCACTCCTTGGTGCCGTCTAATGATTCGGTTGAGATTACCACAACCATTTTGGTGATAATTTCTCGGCTGCATCTAAGACTTTTTCCATCCCTTCTCCCAGCTTCTCCGAGACAAATACACCAAAGTCAAGCGCTACGAGATTGACGGACGCCAAGTCATCCTGTACTTTGATGAGATACCCAGCCAGTGTATGACCTGTGTGAGCTTTGATGCGTATCAAGACTTCCTGGTGGGCAAGACGCATGCCGTGCCAGTCAAGGTTTATGATTACTACGAGCCGCGTAAGTTTGCAAATGAAATGCAACTGCCTGTTTATCCAGTGGTCGTTCAACGTGTTTATTGACCTTTTTGACCCTTGCCAATATGAATCGTGATTTTTGCTCTGGTGTATGCACAAATGAGAGATGGGATAACAGTTGAATTTCTGCATCCCGCGTGTCACAAGGCTGAATTAACAATTCATTAATATCAGCACGTAAACTCGACCGTTTGTTAAAAAGCAACCAATCATCACATACGGCTCTGTAATTAGGATTTTTGTCACACTGTTGTTGCAATGGCTTGACCAATGTTCAGTTCTTCACTGGTGTTGTTGGTGTTTTTCTTAAAAGTCTCTAGTTCAGTTTTGTTCACTCATTGCTCTGTTTAGCATTCCTTCACTTCATTATTTTGTCACACCTTTGTTTATTAACTTGTTTTTGTTAAATTGTGCATTTAATTTATTTTCTTGTTGTCTGTGTTGGTCCAATTATTCACGTCTGCAATCACTGATCCTACATGATTTAGGCCAAAAATTACAAATGATGCTAGATCGCCTAATTTTTAATCCCACGGTTTGTTTATTGAAACTCCTGAATTACATAATGTATCTTGTTGTTCTCGATGCGCATTTATTTTGCATGTCTTGAATAGTATTTTAATTTTTTTTTCGAACAGACTTTGAGGCCTCCAGGTTTTACAATGTGAGTCATGACAGCCCCCTGGCTAGGGAGCTCTGTGAGGACGATCACTGCAACCAGGTGCACGAGACTGAGGACAGCGATCACAGTGCAGGTACACGCAAGACGTCAGATCATTTGAACCCACGTCCTGGCATACTCGGCCACAAGAACACAAATCAGAATCGTTAATAGCAACGATAATATCGTCATTTATTTCGTGCTTTTTGTGGAAGATCAAAGCACTTCACGTGAGATTATTACCCCCGATTGGCAGGCTTATTTCCTGGATCCATCTCAACTCCCTGGGGAGTACACACACACAGCCACGTCGGGCAGCAGTAGGTGCTCTGCTCTGTATAAATCGACCACGCGTACAATTAACGCTGTGCCCTGGGGTTCCCATTATACTCCTGGGTTGGGAGAAGCAAGTGTGGTAATAAAGCGCCTTGTCCAAGGGCCCGTGCAAGGCAGGAAGCAAACCCGGATTCTTGAAGCCTCAACCACAAGAAGGAGGACCAGTCTCCCTAACTGTTAGGTCACATCACTCAAGCTAGATGCCCCAAGTGAAGCTCAAGCAACAGCACTGTAAGAGCTAGCTGCTGTGGCTGTGGGTTGACTTATCACGGTTTTTTTACGTGAAAAAAATTCTCCATTGTTCACTTATAACGTTTTTTGTTCCAACAAAGAGATTTCACGTTTTTGGCCGCCACAGTGTAGAAAGGTACAAAGAAAAGTACAGTAGAACACCACTATAGTGAACAGCATGGGATTAACCAAAATTGGCGGATGAATTGAGTTGATGTCAGTGACAACCACTTCATGTATCGTTGGCTGTTGATAACCTTTCAAAAAAATGGCTTAAATGGTGTGTATAAGGAAAAAGGCTTTAACTTTCATAAGGAGTTGTTAATGGCGCCAAATGTTCATGTTGTTGGACTCCTCTTTCCCTGCCCAACAGAACAACTGCCCATTGAGAACTACAACCCGGAGGACTGCAACTCCATCTTTGGCGATTGCCAGTCGACCTTTGACCTCATCCAGTGCATGTGCGAGCGCACCTGTGACACGGGAGGGCCCAAGGTGTGCGCCAGCAACAACATGACCTACGACACCTTCTGTCACATGGAGGTGGCCGCCTGCCAGCTGAACGAGAACCTCGAGGCCATGCCGCTCACAAACTGTCCAGGTAAAGATTCGCAGCCACTCTGTCCTTTCCAGAATTCAAGAGCAAGTTTGATCAAGGAACATTGGTTAACCAGTGATTGATTTGTGATGTACCTGCACAATAATGTCCAAGCGCGAATGATAGCTCGTCGAACTATTGTGTCACTGATCTCCACTTCACTTGTCACAGTTCAGTACGACAAATATTGCTGTTGATATCCAGCGCGACTATGCCCTGTAGGTTGGTTTCAGATAGTCAACTAGACATGTTTGACTAGCCAAGGTTTGGGCAAGGTTAGTCCAACAGTTTGTCAATACGTAACTATAGTCCTTGATCGAACTTGCTCTAGTTTGATGGAGTAAACTGAGATGGACATTGCCAATAGAAGAACTGAATTGGACAGACTTAAATTAGCATGGAATTTTCAGAGCAGCAATAATAACTTGACAACTGTTTGGGTTATTTCATATCACTTTGTTATTTCTTTCACTCCTACTTGACTGTAAAGAAGTGATTTTTTGTTATGGTTTTGCAGTAATTGTATCCTTAAAAGAATAATCAACATTATTTATCCATGATTAATGCTTCAACAAACAAAACTTACAAACAAAATTATTTTTTAAAGACGTGATAAGAAAAGAAACCAATTTTCTCATGCTGCACATCGAACCTTGGTTCAGATGCTCTAAATAATTATATTGACAGATCACCAAAAAGTCTGTAGAACATTCTCTAGTGGTCATTTTACATGCCAGTGTTTCTTAGTTTAAACTTAAGTACCCCATAATAAATATTGGTAAATATCTTAACTGTACATATAAAGAACAGTTTTCATGCCTAAGTTCAGTACCCTAGTTATTTCTTTTAATGTATTTGTATTTATATTTATTTCATTTATATTGAAGTGGGAAATTCTTTGAACTGTTTCTCCTTTTTTTACCTTCAGTAATAGAAATGCCAACAGCAGCCCCAACATCTGAGGGTTCTGGCTCTGTGTGGGGTAACCGTGGCAACGATGATGACAAGACTGAGGAATCAGATAGTGACATGGCCGAGAGTAGTGATTCATCCTCCTATAGCGAGCAAGGGATGGGCACGGACGAAATGGGCGACCAGCCCAGTTTTGGCCACTGGGACATCTTCCAGCAGCCCTGGCAATTTGAGACTGAGAGCGAGGACAAGGAAGCTGCGGAGGAGGAGGGGGAGGTTCCAGAGGTGATGCGGGTCGAAGAACAGGAGGCAGAGGCTGTAGATTGGAAGGAAGCAGGCGCCGATGGTGAACCTCTGGATGAACCACTCCCAGAGCCTCTCCCAGCCTTGTCAGGCTCACAGGGCGAAGATGCCCCGACGGTGATGGGAGGAGATGATGGAACGCGTCCCAAAGTGGAGCTTCCCCCAGGGATGACAGAGGAAGCGACAGATGAAGACACCTTGGACATGACCAACCAAGAGCAGGATGAAACTGATGAAACGAATGGCAAAGATGCCAATAACAGCGATGCTCTTGCGGCAGAGGGGAATACCAGTGTTGCCACGGAAACCGGGACGAATGCAGGAGAAAGTCTTGGTGAAAGTGGCATCCAGGAGAATCCCTCACCCAAGGGGGAAGATGATGCAAGTGAGGAAGACGAGGACACAATGCTCAGAGAGTGGTTGCACGGAGATGAAGAAGCCGAGACGAAAGAAGTGCCAGTCGACGATGAAGCCACCGAGGAAACGGGTCACGATTTTGAAATGGATGCTGGTAAGGAGACGCAAGGAGATGGAGAGTTAGGTGGAGGTAATGAGCCACCCTCTGCAGTGGGAATACCCACGACCCAGCAGGGTGCGCCAAGGCACCACGTTCACACTGAAGGTAGGTCCTTCATCAACAGGTTTACAACACCCTTAGTCTAGTTACATCGTGTGAATGATGAAATTTAATAGGTTCCAAGTTTTATCGCAATAACAGCTTTCAAACTGCTTTCAGTGGAGATGGAAATTTGACCGTCTGACTGGCAGGTTGGGAAACAAATACATGCAATACTTTAGATTTGATCTCTCATATAGATCTAGAAAAAGTAGACGAGACTTTTATTTGAGTCCTCAAACCTGAAATCCAAGTCCGAATCTAAGTCATGTAGGTTGAGTTCAAGTCACGAGTCGTGATGGTGGATTCCGAATTCAAGTCTTAAGTCATTTACACACACACAAAAAGAAAAGAAGAAAACCTTACACTGTATGTTTAGAAGACTACTATTTTTGTCATGTGTTGTGTCCAGCCACTGTGCACGTGATTTTTGCCACATTGCTTCCAGAAATAGGATGCAAAGTATCGATTCTATAACACTATATATTGACATAACATGAATGAAACAATATTTCACAGATGAATTCTTGAGTTTTGAGTGCCTTGATAAATATTGGGTACTTTTTGCCATTGAGTCCAAGTCACAAACGACAAGTCAAAGTCCAAGTTTGAGTCTGACGGGTCAAGACCAAGCCCGAGTCATTGTACATCGTGCCTCGAAGCTCAAGTCACCAAAAATGTCGAGTCGGACTCGAGCCTGAATTCCGGCCACGAGTTATACAGCTATGATACAGGCATTCATATTTCATTTCCCATGTGGCTGCCTGACACTTAAATCAACAAGCCGAGCCAGAATTTTGACACAATTTATTGCTGGAACCATCGTTCTGCCTACTCAACCAGCCCCCGTTCTGTGTCTTGACAGGTGACGCCAGGGCCCAAGATGACAACCGAAGTGCCGATGACCAGCAAGGGGCTGCGGAGGAGAGCCCCACCCAGCTCACCGAGGAGGTGGCCCCTGTCAGCCTGAGCAGCCCCCGGGTCATCGGGCTGGACACGATGGTCAACGACGAAGCTGTGCCTTCCCTCGATGGCGACGTGGGCGAGACGGAGCAGCCCCAGGCCAAAGACGACCACAGGTCCACGAAAGACAGGCGGAAAAGGGTCCCGAGAACGGCGTAAGGGCGGGTACGTAGACACCCTCAGCGGACATACTGCCCAACATCTCCAGTCTGCCATTGGGTCAGCGTGGCCATTTTGAATCGCAAGATCATTTTTAGAAGTTGTTGAGTTAACAGTGCTTCCGTGATTATCAAACAATATGAAATTGTAAAGGTCACACCATATTTTCTGTGATTTAGCACTGAAAGTGTGGTCGGATATCGCTTAATTTGTACAGTCAGTGTTATTAAAGAGAATTTCAAAAGAATGCAAAATCTGCGTTCTTGGGCAGGAGCACTGTACATGTCGGGGCCAGAGTGACTGATTTTCCCCGTACACGGTTTAGAAAGCTAAAGAACAAGCTGTATTCAGATAGCAAAACGAAGAATACAAAGGAAAGAGGGAATTTCAGTTTAAAATATCAGACTTCCTTTTAATGTTGCAAATTCTTATTAACCAGTACAGGCCGGGTTTATTTTGACAATAATGCCAGGCGGGTTGAAGCCATCAC
>JAULKO010000088.1:4450992-4467835 GCA_032356045.1 Mediaster aequalis | reverse complement strand
GTAACCTGTTTTTACAAAACAGGACTTTTTTGTGCTAAGCAAATTTTCGTGCTTAACAGCTCCATGAAATTGGCCCCAGGTCTTAAAAGTCTCCCATTGGGCCCTGTGCGTTCCAAGTACCAAAGGCCCACTGATGCACGGGTTCACATCTGCATGCTCCATTAGTACCAAAGATGACGGTTGTTCTGTTGCAGTGTGCTTTCACATCTGTTTTCTTGCCCTTGCAGTTCATTTATGAATTCAGTAATTATTTTGAAACCTTGTTCTGTATAAACTGTTGTATAACAAAATGTAGGAGGCAGTGCACAATCTTAGAAAGAATGGAGTGCACCCTTGTAAATGTATACATAGTTGGAACATTACGACATTCATTACTGATATTTTATAACCAAGACTGAACATTTTTTAAACAGTTACTTACATGTACCAGTGATGGAGGTTTTTTTGTAATGTTTCCTACAAACTAGTGCATGTACATGTAGGTACAGCTGTAATAAACTACATTTCATACGAGCTGATGGGTTTTTTTTGGGTTTTTTTACCTCTTCAGTGTCTGTGTGTGAATAATTGGCCAAAGAAAATGCTCATGTCTGTGAAAACAACAAAGGAAAGAAACAAACGATGATCAGGAATAAATGTTTCTGCATAATTACCAAAACTTTTGAAATGAAACACTTTTTGGCCCGTGTGCCAGAGTTCTACGTGACTCTCGGGAGTGTGCTTGTATCTGGCCGAATTCTTATCTTACCTCAATCCTGTAGTTTTCTTTAATACACTAGTGTTTTCCCATGTGAAGCCAGTCATTTCCGAATGTTTGCACATGTTTCATGTGGTGCTGTGTAACCAAGTTTTCCGGATTACATGAGTCAAACAGCATGGTTAATGAGATGCAGAGACTTGTTCTGCATCTTCCCCCCCCCCCCCCTCCCTCCCTCCCAACCACCCACCCACCCCCCCCCTCAGATCATTGCTCCAAATTATTGGTTGAGGTTACTGTTGCGGATATTTGCCTTCATGTCATACTACAGAACCGGCTGCATTCACATCTTGGTTCCTGTACATGGATCTTCTGTATAAGCCAGTGATGTCTGCTAAACCCCCCACCTGTCATCTTCAATTGTGAGACCCTCCTCTCAACTTGCCCAATTGCCCAGCAATGTAAATGGTCCTAAATCCCGTAAGCCCTCAGCTTTGCTGAACCTGCTATATGAACACAGATCCAAGTGACACTCTCTCGGGAGGCTCTCTTCAAAGATTTGTGTCTCTGGAGTTCCAAAATCAAGTACTGGTACATAATTCCAGAATACATTGTTGGGTTTGGCCACTGCATGCTGAAAATTGAATGCTGTTCGTAGTTACGAAAGTGCAGATTGCGTGACTGTCATGACTGTCCTACCATCAGAAGTAATGAGTAATGGTTCTGCCAGATTTTCTTACACAGTAAAAGTATGGGGAGTTCGGAGAGGGCTGTCATTGTCTGGCGTGGTTTTGATGGCAATTTTAATCAGGAAAACAGACTTCAGGGACTGTCTGGAGTAAGTCCACACAATTGGTTTTATGGTGGAAAAGCTGGCAGGGTACTGGAAGAAGGGATAGGACAGATTAGCTGGAAACATTACCTCAGTACCCCGGAATGCCTTGGCCCTGGTCAACCTTTTGGCTAGCTGGCTGAGAATGGTGTAAGGCAACCTGGGGGCTTAATATACAATTAATAAGGCGACTTGATCTGAGGGAAACTAATAAGTACCCGACGGCTATAGTAGCTACCACAACCGGATAGAGTCACCGGAGAACCCCGGTGGTGCGCTGGGCAGCTCGGCGGGACGCCCGGCCTCTGAAAATACCCGGTTCGTGCTTCTGGTGCTGAATTCCTTTGCAGCTGGCTGGTGCGGGGATGGACATGCCCTGCAGTGGCCTCATCATCGGGAGGGGGGGGGGGGGGGGGGGGGGGGGGAAGGAGCGGTCTGTAGCGGACATCTTGGACTGGTGAAGGAAGGGTTGGGGTGGCTGAATGCAGCCTGTAAGTGCATGTGATTGGGGACGACGGCGGGCTCGCATACTAGACTTAACAACCGTGGCGAGGGCATGGCAGCAATCCTGCTGGAACAAAGGTACTGTGACGGGGTTTGTTAGCTTGTAGCTATACTGTGGTAGGCTTCAGGTGGGGCGTGTGCGGCGTGGGGTCATTCAGAGTGTTTTGACAAGCTGTTGTGTAGCTTTGCCCTCCAACGCTGGCCCTTTCTTTGGTCCGTCCCCGAGCAAGCATGCCCCTGGTGCACAGCCCTTATCACCAGTGCGTTGTAGTGCATGGTCGACGGCGTGTGATCGGCGTGAGCATGTGCGTGCATATTTATGTGCTTTATCACTCTGATTGGAGACATGTTTCCCATGAATCAAATGTCAGTTTATCAATCTTTCATTTCCCGCTATGTATTTTTCATTTCCTTTCCACAAAACAAGGCAGCATGATGCATAATCAGTATCATTCTGTTGTTGTGTTTTACAAGAAATGTGCGTGACTGTTTTTCTGTGTATTTCTGTTTTTAAAGAATGCATTGTGTGTTTTTACAAAGACATGTTTTTTTTGTCATGTACAGTATAAAAATGGCTCTTTGTGTTGACTTTTTCTTTACTTGTTGCATAAATGACTCAATTTAACAGAAGAGGATATTACACTATCTTATTTGTTATTACTGCAAATGAAAAGAATGCCAGTCTGTATTTCCCTTTTAGAAAATTTCATTCTGTGTTCCCAAAAAACAAAAAAAAAGGAAATGTGACCTGCCTAAGCTTCAAGGTGAAGGACACAAATTCTTATCATCCCCCCCAAACATGTCAAAGTTTTGAGGCAAATGCGCAGTGTCATTTTGCCATAATTTGCCGGCCGCAGAAGATAATCATCGACTTCTATGTTTCACGCGTCACACGGGTCGGACATCTTTATCTTAATAAGCCAGGGAAAAATCTCATTTATTTTCAATTTATGACTGTTGGAAAGCAGAGCAATGGGGGCCCAAGCAGAACATGGGTGCAATGTTGGACTCGTGTGGCATGAAAGCACTGAGTAATCCATCCTGGCAAAGTCCCCAATTAGATATGGCTTTCTATCTAAATAAGCCATGCATTATGCAATGGATTAAAAAAAAAAAAAACGAGACTATATTTGGGTGCGCATAAGTCAAGGTAATTGTTCAGACTGCTGTAATTGCTGCGCAGTGACTAATACCAATGTTACTCCGGCAGGACCCCGCGTAAACCTATCGTTATTAGTTTATTTTATTATTTTTTTATTTGTTGGCATGTGCACAGCCTCAATCATGGGTAAACCTTGTTTGTGCGTCCTTGTTGTGAACATTTTGTGAAAAATAATGATGTAAGCATTATTTCAGATAATACATGAGTCAATTGCTCTGTTGTTGCCATGATTGTGGCTGTGCCTGTATACAAGTACGTCATGTTTTGGAGGTTTTCCTGTTTTGTTTTGTTTTTCTCTTCTTTCTTTCTTTTTTTAAAAACAGATTTTGGCCATTCTTTTCAGAACACAAGGCAAAAAAACAAAAAAATAAAAATCAAAAAATCAAATAAAAAACAACTGAACCTTTTCTGTACACATGCATGTCAACCAGTCCTTTTTATCTGTCCAAACCAGTCTGTCTGATTGCCTCTCATATGAAACAGGTAGTTGCTTCTTGGTCTAGATAGAGGCATTTGGTTTGTCCTTGGTGTATAATCTTGGCTGGGCCTTGATGCTTGAAGAGGCTATATATAGTGCACAGAGCAGGGCTGGCGAAATTGGCTGTCTGATAGCTAGCCCAAGACAAACAAAACATTTTGTGGGGCCCGCTAGAAATTCCAGGTTGCCTGCCCAATGGGAATCCACATTTTGGGGGGCAAACATGCTTACATGTTAGCCAGAGAGGTGTCTTTATAGACACCCTTTTCCCAAACAAAATCAGACACCCAACATGCATTTTTCAAGATATATCCAATTTGGACCACCCTGTTTCCAAATCCTGGCTAAAAGCCCATATATTGCAGCATTGACATTGTGTGCTAAATATTAAACACATGACTTAGAATTAACGAGCACTCCTTTTTCTAGTCAGCAACAACTGAAAACAAAATCTGGTCAAACAGATTTGCAAACCCCTCGTACATTTTTTGAATTATGCAAAGCCTGCGGACAGCAAGTATTTGAAGGTGCTGTTTTGTTGAATGACAGTCGTCCTTGGCATAAATGAACAAACAGACAAATGTTGATGTTATACAGTTGGTATATAGATTCATTCTTTGTATAGTGGTCAAAAGTCAACACGCGATGCCAACCCCTTCCACTACTCGTATGAAACCGTGTACTGTTCACCAAGTCCTGTCCCCCACCCATGCCAACAGTAGATTTACTACGCATTGCCATTCCCATCATGCCCCCTCTATGCACCCACATTGCTTCCCACAGTTTTGTAACCCCCCCCCCCCTCCCTCATTCTCCCTCATGGCAATGTTGAAGCACAGCTGAGCAAGATACGGCGCCACAGAACATCTCGCCAAGTGCGCCCGTTGGTGTGAGTGATGCTCTGCCTGGGAGAGTGTGCCTAATGTGACACCGGACTGGGTTCGACCGTTCGGATTCCCACTGTTGATATATCCCTGGGGGCTCGATGAAGTCCCCTAGGGGGGGCTGCCTCCATAGGGTATGCAAAGTGAGCTGGAACTGGAGGCTACCCGGTTTGACACAGTCAAATGAGATTAGATGCTCACCACTGCGTGCACGTGCAGGAGCCTGTGCGAGAAGTGGACCCGGGCGCCCTGGCAAGGAGAAACATTTGCAAGAAATCAATCCGACATCTTATTTCCATACGTCCGTTACAAAGATATTTTTTGATCCAGGAGTTCGAGGCATGACGATAACAGAGACAACTAGAAAACTTAGATCGTAAAATTCGAATTATCCACACAGAAACACAGCCAAAGTGAAATATTGATGCCAAAAAAAGTGCAAGTAAAAGAGCCTATTGACAATAACGAAATGCAAGTCTGTCTTTGCAGAAATGTACAGATTTAGCATGAATGGACACTTAAACATGATGAGAGTGCACACAGCATGCAGGAAAAATTACCTTTAATATCAACTTACCGTGAAAAGATTGGAAAGGATTTGTCAATAAAAAAAATTCTTGCTGTCAAAAAAAAATCCAAAAAAATTACCATGGATACAAAGATGCACTCATTGTGTGTGGCATCTTCTCGGAGACAGCAAGACTTAACAGATCTTCCCAGCAATGTACTGCTGGCTTCCTGGGTGATGTTTTTCCCCTGACCTTCAGGAAACCTGAGCAGTAGGCATAGAAGATAAGTCTGGCCAGTCTTGGTTACCACTCGGGCGCGTTATCAGGATGGCTGTACATCGCACAGACAGACTTGGCTGTTGTACTATCATCCCTCGGCCATGCTAGGTTGCTTGTGATGCTCAGCCCCAGATGAGTCATTACCTCAAGGTGCATCAGCCCTCCAGTCAAATTAGAGCGAACAACCCTCCAGCTTAGTATATTCCACAAATGTCCTTCCCCTCCACCCCCCCCCCAAAAAAAAACTTCAGCCACTGGTTGGTTGGTTTGTTGAACAAATCAATTTCCCCTGACATTGGCATTGACAAAGGTGTGCTTCTGCTTGTGCTTATTTCTGTTGAAATTTTGTTGAGGGCACCTTTGGGTGCAGGACAATGATTTCCCAAAACGACTGCTGTGTAGAGGATTAGACATTGAAATCTTCAGAGATAGTTTGACGTAAATCTGCTGCTTGGGAAAATGGTATCCTGACTTTGCTCGGAGAGGTGGGGGGGGGGGGATGAACCTTGTCATGGTAGCACTTTGGACTGGCAAGCAAGCCAGGAGTTGTCAAGAGACCAGAAAGGTATGACATCAACAGGTCAGCCTAAACCATGCCGTAAAGATGATAAGACTTTGCTCGTGGGAGGCCCCTGGTATATCTAACGCGGCCCTTGTTGAGGAAATGTTCATTAAGATAAGGGCCTCTCGCCTTCAGTTGGTGTTAAAATGAGGATGAACTGATTTCCGGCCGGGAAATTCTGTTTTGTAGGCTTGACATTTCAATTAGTCGCAAGTTTCACTCAGCACGTCTTGGCATTGCGCACATCAGGTCTTTGAGATTATGCAACTTCACGGGATTGAATGTAATAATGTCCATTGACGACGTCCGTGCTGGTCACTCTCAAATTGGCCATCCCAGCCCATTTTTATGAGATCAATTGAGTTTTACACTCTCCCAATTTTCAAATCAATTTTTATTTCCCCCCTCGTCTCCCTCGTCCAAAATGTGATTTGCCTGGACGAGTAGGGAAACAGATTGGGATAGTCTGGCATACGGTGCCTTTCCTTATAGGTCAGGCAATGAAGACCATGTCACCGTGACCGGCGGGCGAGCCAGCCGACACGCCATAAAGCAATCACTTGGACACATGCACACGACGCCTCGCAATTGGGCACGGCAAATTAACACCGGCTACGCTTGTCTGTCCGATCAGTCTCGGGTCTCTCCGCGGCCGAATTAATGGAAGCTGTCTGCATGTAAATGATACACATCCCCCAGCAAGCATCAGTCTGCAGGTCTGATCGCAGCGGAAATGACAGGGCACTGCGTTGGCAGTGTGTGCTGCTCATTTACCCTGGCAATATCGGAACGAATTACTTTGCCAAATGGGGTCTCCGCGACCTTGACTTTCAAGAGGGTTGGCTGTGCCCTTGTGCTGATACGTTTTCTTTTCTTGTGTATCTTTTTTTTTTCTGGCTCTCTCTCTCTCTCTTTCTCTCTTTGGCAAGCAGATTGGTCCAACTATTCCCGCCACTCCTCCAAGCCCGCACTTTCAGTTTACTCTGCGAGCTGACATCACCACACCATGATCATACGTGATCTAAAGTCACTGTCGGCCAATATAAGCGACAATAGCCTGCAGAAATTCAGCATTTTGCAACAATTAATTTGATATTTGTCCACATCCATCAATAATTCTGATCCCCTCCAGCGTACCTTATGCTTCCGTCATCCTTGCAATTTGGCATTCGCATCCACATTTTCTGTGAGATTTCTTTTTCTTTCACAGCCAAATCTGGTTTAAACATTGACACTTTTTGGGGGGGTTAACTAATTTAAAAACTTACCTTTTGTAACCACTGGTTTTTTTTAATTTCTTTTACTCCATTGTTATTTTCTTCTCCTTTTTTTATGGCACGTATGTGTTGTCTTTGCAGTGAAGGAAATTAAGAAGAATTGTAATGGAAGGAAAACAGTCATCCCGAGCGAATGTTTATCTCGTTTTCCCCTGAGAACGGACCAACTTTAACCCAGTATTTCGAAGCCAATAATTGGTATGTTTTTTTCCCTCAGCTGCTTTTAATTCCCATTCACGCTGTCTTTCTTTGAACAGACATTTTTAAAAAGGGGCAAAAAAATTTGAGTGGAAACGAAACAGGCAGCTTCATTTTATATAAACAGGGCACACAGCTGAATGTTTGTATTTCGAGCAAAGTAAATTTATTTTTTGGCGCCTGGGCGCTTGTAGTGGCCTTACCAGTGTTGGCTTGCGTGCCATTATTGGGCAACTCTGTTTCTTTGCTCACAATAAAACAGCATTTAATGAATCAAAACACCTTTTTTTCGCTCTACAGGCCAAATGGCAAGATTCTTAATTGTAATACTGCTTTCTTTTAAATACTTTTGTAAAATACTTTTACAACATTTCTTTTAAATACTTTTGTTTTGTTTTTAGAATAGCATTAGCATTATTTTCTCAGGTGTTGGGCCTTTGTCCTCTTGTTTTATTTATCAGTGTTTTTAAAGAAATGTTCTTGATGCCATAACCCCAACAGATACTTAAAGGTGCACAGAAATCGGAATAAGAAAAATGTCACAAATAGTTCTAAGTCGATGACGAATTACATGCGAAATAAAATGTTGATGTATTTGTGTCTTTTAGTGATTTATCAAGACTTAAGATGGAAAAATCTTGGGGTGTGCCCCCGCCCACAAAAAATACCCTTTTCTGGCTGTGATGTCATTTGCAGTAAAACACTGCTTGCCACGCCCCTGATGTCCAGAGCCATGTACAAAACTCACGGTGTATGTGTGTGTGTAGAGGCGTGGCAAGCAATGGTTTTACCGCTGATGACGTCACAGCCAGAAAATGTTATTTTTTTGTGGGCGGGGGGAACACCTCATGATGTTTTATGTCCCAAGTCTTGATAAATTATTAAAACACAAAAATGCATCAAAACATTTATGACTTATGCATTCATCATTGTTTCAGATCCATTTATAGCATTTTTTCTGTTTTGATTTCTGTGAACCTTTAATACATGTACTGTCTCCGTGTTCAACTTTTATAGGGAGCAAAAGAAATATGTCTATGCGTATTGATTCATAAAAGATTCAGAAGTAATAAAAAGGGGAAAAAATACTTTGAGGAAACACAGTTGTGCATTACGTGTGCCTGGAACTATGTGGATGTACATACATGTTCAACGGTGTGTGCGGTTTTTAATCTGAGAATCTTCGACATATTTTAATCTCTACCACACTCCCTTGGATTGATGCAGGCTGTCTGTAAAAATAGGACATTAAATGCTGGATACTTTTACCATGTTCTGTGCTGGGACGTTAATATCAGAAGGTTGTATGGTCAGCGAGGAATTGCCAAAGTTAGTGATGGGTCTTTAGATTGGGAAGTTTTCCCTCCCGATTGATGTGTGTGTCACGGCGACATTTGTCGTCGTGCGTGTACGCGTATGGAGATTTCAACAGTTCCAGCAACTGTCACAGGGGATTGAAGCAGTTGGATCGGGGAATGTATGTAGTTTGCCAGCCATCCGTCCGGACTGTGTGTTTAAGGTGCGTACGCACACACACCATGACATTCAATTACCCACGGCCCACCCGGAGGTCAGGCACGGAGTCCGATTACCAGACCTCAGATGGGGCCAATTCAGGCACGCAGCGTTCCCTCTGTGCTGCTCCTGCTCACTGGCAAAGTGACACGACTAGAAATTAAAAAAAATAAATAAAAAATGGCTCGGCCAACTATGCAGCGTAGTGCTTTTATATTCACTGGAACCCATTTGCCAGCCAGTTCGTGTCTGTTCCTGTTGCAAGATACCGGCCTCACCGTACAGAATGGCTAACAGAATTTGTTGCATGCGGCGTGTGCAATATTCAGTGCGTGTACGCGTGCGTGCGTGCGTGGTTTTCAGGTCTTCGTATCCGAAGCTGCCTTGTTTTCTCAGCTTGTGTTGTTGGCAGCATGGCCTCTATTGCACCATGTTCAGTACTCGGTGGCTCATTTGATTTCCGTCTAGATATTTGATTTTCTTCAGGCCTCAATATCTCGGAATTATGCCCGTCCAAATAACAAAGTCTTGCAGGAGTCATTGTGAGCCCATGTGCCGTTTCATATTAATATGATGTATGTGTGACTATTATTTTTGTTTGTTGGCATTTGGGAAAAACTGGCGTTAACATTTAAAATGTTTTCTTCAAACTTACCTTTCCCCCTATCAAAATATGGGTCAACTTTCCAGCTTTGATGTGTAATTTGATATGGGATTTTGCTGTTGTAACCAACTTTGTGAGTTCAATATTTATATACAGAGAAGATTGTGGACTGTCTCTGGTCTCGTGTTCTGTCCAGTAGACAGAGAGCTTTAGGTTTTTTAACATTGAATCAAATTTCAGGCATCATGTAACAAGCAACAAGGGAACAAACCACAAGGGAAACTGACTAGGTAATTTAATCAATTTTCGAAGTGAACAGAGGAAATTGACACGAGCAGGATTTGAACCTGCAACCTTCAGATTACCGTACCGGTGCTCTACCAGCTCAGCTATCTTGCCCTATGGTTGGGGGGGGCTCCCAATTTGTCAGTATCTTTGTTTAGGGGGCAATAGTCGGAAGTCATAAACCCAGAATGTCGCATAGCCAGGGATCATACTCAACTTTACGATACAGCCTGGAAAGCGGCATGCATGGGGATCACTCAATGAAGAAGATATGACTTTTTAATCTCCTATCATCAAACGAACCACAAGGGAAACTGACTAGTTTTCAAATCCAGCTCTTGTCAGTTTTGTTTGTTCACTCCGGGAGAAATTTTTTTTCAATCGCACGGACCGATGACCGGAAGACTATATCCATGTGCTTTCATTGTTCCTTTGGTAAATGCCTGCCGTTTGTACGGAGGACATCTCATGGCTATTATGGCTGGATTGAATTAATTAATCAATTTAGTTAATTGGTATTCTGTTATCACTTTTAAATGTCCATTATTCTGTCCTCGGAGCCTTACCCGTCTTAAAGTACAAAACTTTTCACGAAATTTGAATCCATCAGCGCTGCGTTTATTAAGTACTATTTCCACTGATCGTGCCGCGAGCAGGTTTTTTTCTCCCACTCAATTTTCCCTCTCCATCTCTCTCTCTTTCCCTCTCTCTCGCTCTTTTCCCCTATCCCGCTTTCTTCAAAACGTCCTTTTCATTTAGAAGAACACTAAACCTCCACGAGACAAGAAGAGTGATCTTTAATTTATTAATGCATTTCCCCCCCCCCCCCCTTCACTCGTCCACACAATGAACCAACAGGGAGCTCCTATAATTTAATCACGGGCGCTCCCAATGGCTCGAGCTTAAGCTTCGGAAGAAAATTAACATGGAACTTTTGTGTATAAATGCATGTGATTCCCCAGCATGTATGAATATAGATGCCGATATGTGCACGCACGTAAACAGGGTTTACGTGCACTTTTCGGTCGGCGTGCCGATTCTCTGCCGTTCTTATCTCCCGGTTGAGGGTGGTGTTCTGTACCGTGTGTACTCTATCATCGGAAAATCAACAAATATACACAATTGGCAGATCTATTTGATGCCCCTGCCGCTTGACCTTGTGAGAGCCCAGACCCTAAATGGGATTTTGGAATTGCGGGCTCTGACCTAGCTGTACCAAGCAAGAATTCTGAAGTTTGCACCATTGTCTGGGCAATTCCTTCAGACGGGTAGGCATTTTGCTGTTTGCTTTTGGTTTGGGGGGGGGGGCTTATCTGTTGGTTTGTGGAGCTGTTAAAACTTGTTGTACCAGATAGGAAATGGGGCCAAAACATAATACTGGGTCCCATCAAGGAGATAAGGGTTTGGGGATGGCATGATCCATTGCACTGCTTCCTGGGCTTTTCATTTTGGATCTGCAACCGAGTGAACCCACAGATAGCAAACTAATTGGTTAGTTTCTATTTCAAGACTTTTATCATTTTTTTTTTTTTTTTGATGTGGCCAAATATGGTGCCTTGCAATTCCTGCTTGTGTTAAAATAAAAAGAAACAGCAACTTAAAAACAAACCGAAAAATGTACGTGGTTCTGTCCGAATTTTCATCTCATTGTCTGTGATCTTGGATTGGAAGCCTACTCCACCGGTTACTTCAAAAACCATTTTAATTGGATATGAAACTCAAGACGACTGGCTCGGTGTTCCGAGCAAGAATTTCCACTGAGCAAAGTACAGAGCACATACTTTGTTAAATGCTGTATGGATTGATCAGTTCGTCCGTTCCTATTTCAATTCATTCCCAGAGCATGTGCAAACATCTCGGTCGTATGAATCAGTTTTTAGGGCCTACATGGAATCATGTAGTTCTACAATTGCAACCGGAATTTCAGTTATGACAAGACAAGCCTCTAGTATACAGCAAGGACTAATTTGCTAGCAGCATTGTGTGGCAGTTCTGTTGATTTGTAAGATCCATAGAAAGATAATGCACAAGTGAACACGGCTTTCATAGTGCACATACAGTACAATGGACTGTAAGTCCATTATCAAGTAGTGCCTTGTGGGAACACGCCATCAGCCACCTATTTACGTTATGTTTTACTTTTTTCGGAGATATGTAATTCCTGGATGAACAAGCCCATTAATCTAATTTTTGTGCAATCTGAGATATTATCAGACATAGATTACCATGCAACCATCAGACGTTCTGGTAAACAGTCGGCTGCACTATGTTACACAATATCAGTGGCATACATATGTTCTACCATATCTTAAAGCAATATTTACTAACTGAGCAATAATAGGTGAACTATCATTTTTGTTTGTGCGTAAATTATCCAAGTTTTTGAAATCACAGATTTTCAAATATTTTGCATTCCTTTTTGTTTTGAGTTAGAGATACGTGGACATGTTGGGCCCACGTACTTGACTCGTTCATTTTCAGGTTGGAATCATTTGTCACATTGTCGGTACAGTTTCGACACGTTGAAGTATTGTCAGTCCACTAAATGACGAACAGTTAAACAACAAAATGTATGTTTTTATACGCCCTTTGAATGGTGCAGGGAACATAGCAGGGCCATTGTTTGTATTTTTCAGCATTTCCCAATAATATCAAAATAATTACCCGTTTCTGATGAATGTTTTCTTTTTCTAGTATATCAATAACTTTGCTATGTGTAATGTCGGATGCTTGCACACACAAAAATCGTTTTCACAAATGGAGATTGGTATTGCGTTTTATGAGTGACACTTTTCGAAAATATTAATTTTCAATTTCTTTTTTTTTCCTTCCAAATCTGAAAATCAAAAATTCAATTATCTTTCAGCTTCCCTTCCTTGCATCTCGCGGGTGCCCCTCTTTCTGTGCAGACTGTTATTACAGACAGCTCTATAGGTGTGAACAACAGGGGAAAAAATTAACACATGCTGGCTTGGTACGCAGCATTGGAATTGAGCCGAGCTTGGACGGTGCGCGTTGTATATAGGTCACGCCAAGGCAACTGGAGCAGAAATGTACAGACGTGCCGGGACAGTGTGCAACCACACTAGTCCGTGCTAAATTGGTGCGGCGAGCGAGGGAGGAGTAGGATTGGACGGGCGGGGAAGCGGGGGGCTTGGCGATGAGGAGCGGGGCTTGGGCTTTGTCCTGTCGCATGACTGTGCAAGTATAAACAGAAATCCTGGCCAAGGCAAGACGAAAAGGGAAGGGAGGGAGGGAGGGGGGGGGAGGATAGATAATGGGAGAAAATGAAAATGTTAATGAGGAGCGTGTTGCCCATGTATTGAATCCAAGCTGTAGATTGATGTATGTGTACATTCAAAATGGCTCGCTTGGGCAGCAGCTTTTGAAATGTTTGTTTTTGGGCGTTTGTGACGTGGGCAACAGTGGTACTGTTGATAGTGGTTTCTTGGGGGCTGGTCTTTGTCCGACCACACTTCTGTGTCGCAGGGATGCGTCGCTTGAATATTGGAAATTATTTTGGTTAAGAATCGGGGCAACATCTCTGGGCGTACACCGGCTGTCTTGGAGCTTTGTCAGTACATGCACCGGGCATTGCACTATGTACTCGGGCCAGTAGCAAACAATTTAACCCCCCAACTAACTAGTAGGTCGCAACTCTTTTTTTTTCCTCCCTGGAGTTATTTTTTGTGATGAATGCATTTCTTGAGGACTTGCAATGATTGGAGTGCATGATGCCGGGCGCTGAGGGATTAAATCTCCTTGCTCTCTGACTTACACTTTGATACATGCAAGTCAGGCCGCTGTGGACAAAAAAGAAGAAGAAAAAAAGAACTTGGGAAAAAATGGATCCAGCAGTTTTGGGTCTCATTGTCTGCAGCTTAGGCGGAAAATTGAACGTCTACATGGTGCTGTCAAAACATGTGAGCCTTCAGCTCCCCTGAACTCTGGCTCGCACAATGGCAGCTTTTGTTGGGCCGATGAAATGCCGGCTTTAGGGAGTTTAGAGCCCCATACTGTTGGGCTAACGGAGCTTGCAGTTCTTGCTGTGGAGCGGGCGGATTAAAAGACAAGGTGGCACCCAGCTTGTCAGGTAGCCGGAGATGAAGGTTGAGCGTGGAGTGGCAACTTATGTCAATACCGGGTTTTTTTTGGCAGGCAGCCGGCTGTGAAATGGCCTTTCTGATGGTATGTTTATACAGGCTGCTCTGGTCCCGGCCTCCCCACTGCGAGCCCAAGCCTTAACTTTCCCACCAGTGCCAACGCCAGTGATGATGGGACAAAAAGTAAGCCCCACTCCATGCTGAGAAAGAGATACTGTTATTCACTCAGTCGCTACCCCACTCGTAACTCCAAGTTCACTGCTTCCACTTCTATGCTGCCTTTTTTTTGTGTCGGCGACTCCTTTGTTGGCCCCTTTATAGAGAGCGAAATCTCTCTCTAAATCCAGATGGAAGCATTATGTGGGAAGGTTTGAATGAAGCCCGGCCGATTAAGCAATCAGCCGGCCACTGTGCTGTATACTTTTTTTCTGGAAATGCGTCCATTGTTAGCTCTGTGTTACATGCATAAAAGGCTTGAATCCTGCAGTGTAGACAGGAAAACTTTGCAGATCAAGAGGTCTTCTCATTGGTTACGGCTGTGTGGCCCTCGGTCTCCCATCCTAATTTGAGCGTTTTGAAATGCCTCTTAACGTTTCCGTACTTTCCTTATTCCCCGTGTTTGCACAATTCAACAGTTTCAAAACGACTAAAAAACAAGGCTATAGTGACAATGTGTGGCTTTTCTTTTACCTAGATTTTACATCCCCCAAGGAAATGCTTTTTCCTCGGTGATGTGTTGAATGTCACGGTAATAACTTTGATTTTTGAGTCACTGTAATTAGCCACCGGATTAGGAGGTTGCCTTGCAATCACTGTACGTGGCTCGCAGTAGCACGGACAGAATGAATGGACATAACACACTAATTTACTAGGCATTCAGATATTGAGTCGAGATTGATGTATGGGTTCAGTGGCTGATAATTTAACTATGCAAAAACCAATCGACAGTCGGGTGACAAGGAATTACATGTTTGTGTTGCCCTCCAGGTGGGACAGACAGCCATCCATAACCGTTTCCTTCATTTGTTGTTTTTTGCCCTGTAATATCCTGTAATTACGCCATCATACCGGGCCTGGCATTCTTTTTTTTTCCTCCTCGACATATATCCCTCCCTGATCCTTTTCTTAGCTGAGGGGGAAAAAACCGCAAAACAAAAGCAAGCGAGAAAGGAAAAATAAAAAATCTGTTTATATATATAAAAAAAAACACTGTGCACGTGACTCAGACTTTGGTTTTTCGGTTTTGTTTTTTCGGGCGAAGCTGCCACGCATGTGGCCTGTTGAAGTTCAGGGTTCAATAGTGCAGTTTACTTTACACTTGAATCAATAAACGTTGTCTGAGTAGTACAAGCAATATGCATTTGTAATAGAGCGCTGTAACCTGCCAGTCAGCTCTCCTCTGTTGCTGCTCTAGCTCTAGGGCTTGACAGATTCAAGCCGGTGAAATCCAGGGAGGAGAGAGAGAGGGAGAGAGGGGGAGAGAGTGCAGACATGTTATTTATGATGAATGTCGCATTCAAGGAATCTTCAAGATAGAATTCTTTTCCAGGTGTATCACATACCATCCTTGTTCAGCTTCATTCTACATGCGGTCAGCCAAACGCATACTTGAGAGTAAGGGCAAACAATTGGATTTTGTCACTAAAATCCTTGTAAACTAAAGATTTTCTTTGATGAGATCATTGACAATTCAAGATATTATACCAGCGAAAAATATACCACATCACTGAAAAATATTAACCAGGTGAAGATTTGATTCGAGGTTGGACAAAAAAAAGAACATCGATCACAAGGCACGCACGCCATCTTAAACCTCCCGGATTGTCCCGATCCGCTCCCCTTAAAAGTCTCAGGAATGTATTAGATGTAATCGTGTTGAAAGCTTGAATACAAATCCTCCACAGATAACACCCATAGCCAATAAAATGTGTTTGACATGTAGAGTTTTATCGCTTGTTGTCAGAATCGTGTTTCCACAAATGACACCCAAGTTTAAACAACAATTTGGTGCAAGTGATTCATGTTATAAATGGAATGTCAGCTTGGCAGTGATAAAACAAATGACAGATGGGGCAGAAGCAAAGTTCAAACTAACCAGGAAAAAAAAACTTTCCACATTTTTTTTTCTTTTCCACCTGGTTTTTAGTCTAATAGAAGAGGTCCTGACCAGAAGTCCTGTTGCACGTGCCAATCAGTGTCAGTGTCCTCCCTTGAATGTCTGATTAAGAGCTTCCAACTTACAAGGAAGGCTGGAGTCCAGACTGATCATTTTTATCCGGAGATTTATCATTGGCAAGCGCTAAGGCTTAGGTTGCAAAATGAGCAGGGCAAAGTTCGGATTACTTTTCCGAATCCATGTTTGCCGGCAATATCTCCCCCGGTATTCCAAAGTCCCAATTACGGTCCCTCATTCTTAAAAAACATGCGATTGCCCCGTCGTGGATCGGAACACATCCATCAGCTTAGGGGGAGGTTGAAATAAGGACGGGTTTCGATTAAAACACAATTGAGGTTAAAGCTCGTCCATTTATTTTTTTGTGAGTCATGTTCGCTGATGACAGACAAAGGGGGGTCCTGGCCATGAATTCCAGCTGAAATTAGCCAAGCAATTAGAGCCAGCCTCATCAGAGGAATGGTGTCACACTGCCCTAACGACCTTGTGTGAACAGATGAAGGCGCTGCGTCCCTCAGCCCAAAAATAAACACCAGCTTGACATTTTGGTTTTTAATGCGATTCTTAAAAAAAAAAAATTAAAAAAAAAACCTGCTTGAAAATTGTCAACCAAAAGTGGGGGATACAAAAAAAAAGGATTGAGGGAAAGGAAAAAAAAAGGAATGATGCAGCTGATGGACAGAAAGCAGACAGGGCAAGGTCACAGCGGATTAATTATAAATAGAGGCTGAGCTTGATTCAAGATGAAGCTATAATTGATAGTGTGTTTGAGGGAGGCTGG
>JAULKO010000088.1:4024608-4041762 GCA_032356045.1 Mediaster aequalis | reverse complement strand
ACATCTGATTTCTGCTTAGTAAGCAAATTCACTAAGCAATATTTGTGCCAAACAGCTCCACGAAATTAGGTACAAATGTTAATTCGTATATTTGGCGGTTTTTTCTATGTTGTTTTCGCCTATAAAAGAGCTGTATGCCCTCTGCATGACAATTAAGAATTTTCGAAATACAAAATGGCGGTTAATTACGTGTTCACTTGTACAGTGCAGGCCGCACTTTGTGTCATTCCATACTGGAGGGTCAGGGGTCAATCTTTTTTTACAGGTTTCGGTTTTCTATGGCGTTAGGCTGTTTCCTGCCTTTACTTTGAATGTAGCTGCTGAAGTGAGTCAAACTTCAAGCATATACTACACGATGTTTGCGAGAGGGGAGGGGGTATTTTCCTGACTTCTTTTCCCGCCATTTTCAGTCGCACTGTGAGACACCAGAATGTTTATGACCATGATCAGGTTGGGTTTGTTTTTAATCATTTGACTTATCGGCTCTAGATCTCGCAGATTGACCTGAACATGTGCTCTCATAATATTTGGGGTTTTTTAAGTAATGTGCCAAAGCCATTAGTTACAGGTTGCGTCCACGGATCTTTGTGTGCTGCCAATATCTTCCCGACTTTGACCTGTCGTTTTCTTCCACTAGTGTGGGTCTTCACTTGCTCAATGTGATGCTCTGACAAAGAACAACAGCAATCCTATTTGCTTTGCTGTTAGCCGGCTTTGTGGCATCGCGGCACGGGCCCGCGCAGTTCGCCATTAGACCCACTTCAGACCGAATTACACCTTTATTGTACGAACAACATTTATATCTACTTTTGGCAGTGCCGTTTATTACCGTATAATCGCCGCATATTCAGGCTAATGTCCCCGTTGCATTGTTGATCTTGCTCGCCCGTATAAGAGTCCCTTTGTTGATTTGATATCTTCATGCCAAGACATAAACGGCCCTGGACTCGCCCGTCAAGTGGAGCGGGGTGCCCTGTGTGTGGACCCGCTAGCGGTCTTCTTTGCTTTGCACGCCGCCGGGTCAGCTCGATTGGGGTTTTTATATCAACAGGCTCAAAACTGAACAAATATGTTCCCTTTTTTTCATTTTACTAGTCCAATTTCTTGTGGATAATCCAACTAACTAAACGAATAGCTGTGAAGCCATTCAATGAGCTGACAGCTTTATGAGACTTATAAGCTTGTTCGGTTCGCAGAACTAGAGGTTAGGGTTAGCACATTCGCAAATGAAGACAATCTAAATTATTTTCACAGTCGAGCGCATGTTTAGGGATTAATCATTATTCAATATTTGAATGTGATAAAGATTCGCTTAACAACCGAGTCTGTTTCAATCTCAGGCATGGAGCATGCCCATTCACGGTCATATTAAATCAGTCCGTGGTCTACGCGCTGTATCCATCCAGTGCGTATGCGCTAGACCGGCATTATCCCTAACGCCAAAAACCAACCGCGTCCCCCAATTACCCTCATTAGGGCCAGGAGAGTCCCCTGTCTTATCCACGCGCTCCCATAAAATCAGTTTACCAACGAGCAATTTGTGTCAGCCGCGCCGAATGATTTACGCCCGGGCCCGGCCGGAATCGGCCTTTATGGCGGTAATTTGCCGAGGCGCGAATCCCTGTCAACGAACTTGGGCCCAGTCGCTGGGTAGGGGTCGGAAGGGGGTCCGCGCGGTGCGGTAGTAGGAAGGCCGCGACGGTGTAGACCCGTACGCGTACAGTGATCCGACTTTAGATCAAGAGCTGGTGTCGTTAAAAGCGCATCAGAAATGCACCTCCGTCAACTGGTGTACTCTCGTCAGCTAGTGTGAGCATGTGGATGCTATGTTATTCAAATTGATCGAGGAGTTTCAGCCTGCATACGGGGAAATAGCTCGAGTAAGTGTTGTTCACTTTAATTTCGTGCATATAACACGGGTTACCGCCATGCTGAAGACCATCTAGAAATGTGAGGGTTTTTTTTCCGCGAGGGTAACTTTATGGCGCCTGTATGCGTCATGCCATCGTTTATGTTTGGAGTCAATAATAACCACTTGTTTTGCAATTGGCCTGGGTCACTGAAGAAAAGAAAAAGCAACCCTAACTCTATTTTGCGTTACAACCGATTAATCCGTCACAGGTGTGTTGATATTCCGGAGTCTATTGCTTCGGCCAAAGCCGTTCGCGAATTCGAGTATCTACTGAAGCACTTCGACTGCAGTCTGCAGTCTGCATCGATACAGCGCCGGTTAAACGAACTAGCCAGTGATTGTACTAAGCAAGTATTTTGTTTGGCTAATATGAACGACTCGAATGATCCTTTTCGATGATCATTTTCAATTCACAAGCCATTTTGAAGTTTATTCTATCGGATTAAGGATATTTTTTCAGGGGTGATTTTTATCAAAATGAGTGGTAGATATTTTCTATGATGAACGGGCAGACCTTCTCGGTCGGGATTTTATCCGTGCTATCCGGTATCATTGCCTGTTCGTATCAGCTGTTTGATACTTGCTATCATGATCTCCCATAAAATTAACGCCTCCCCGGCATCACACGCGGTGTAATGTATGAATGGTCATTGGAGCTGCATTTGCGCGTCTCGGACACTGGAGAGGGAAAACTTAATGCGAGTTTAAATGTTTGCTCTTTTGTAACACCATACGAAGTACGATATTACATGACACGATTCACGGCCAATGCACTGCGCCGTGAACCGGCTTGGAGAGCCAGGGGAGTAGACCTCGTGTCACGGAACGGCACCATTCAGCAGGTGAGCGTTGCTCACGATTCTTCCGTACGTATAGAGGTCGCCGTCAGCGTCCTTGTCACTGTCGTTTTCCTTGTCGTTGCTGTTGTAACTGTTTGTTGTTTGCAAGTTGTGTTATTAATATAATGTCATTTTCTACAGCTTATCGGTCCCTGTTGCGGATACTTTTTTTGTCACAGTTGCTGTAATTGAGATTAATACCGAAAAAAACTTGGATTGTGCCGTTTCTGCTACTTCTTTTAATGCCAGTTCACGTCATCGTCGTCGCCGTCGGCAACATTTTCGTCGTCATTGTTATCGTAATCGTCGTCGTCGTTATATTGACTTTTTTCGCCGCTGCTGTTGACGTCCATTGCTTCATTATTCTGTTGTTGTTGCAGCAGGACGGACGGGTTTCCTAAGAGCCGTTCGTGTCGCTGTCGTCATCATCATCGTCTGCGAGCAGACGAAATCAAATTCCACCACTCTATAGACCTACATAATTATACAACGTACATAACTGTGAATTTTGACCATTCTGATCATGCGACGATTTACTGCGAGTACCTTGCAAGTGTGCTCACTACTGTTATCAGTGACAAACTTTAGACCCTGGTCAATCCGTCGATCGCGTAAAGGGTACACGTTCACTTGGGCTGCGCCATTTTTAATGCAGATTTTATTTAATGTATCACTGCTTTATACTGATAATACACATATAAAGCGCCGCGAATCACAAGGCATTACCGTTACATTACTGTGATCGCAGGCCTACTTTTGTATGCAAAACAAAAAAGAATCATTTACAGATATCAGTAATCAAAACCTTCTGACATGAAGTTGATTATAAGAGGCAATACAGTTTAACACGGAAGTTTATATGGATTTTTTCTTGATCTAAAAGACACCAAAAACCCTTGATCAAAAGGTCGCTGTTGGTTTACTGCATTGTGCATAGGAGTTACACCTTGCAGAGAAACGCACTGTGGAATTTGGGCTCGTACATTCATAGAGCAAAGAATGTCGAAAAGGAAATATTGACCACATGTTGTTTTACACGCAAACAAGAACTGCCCTGCCCGCAAACAAAATAATCATACAGAACTTGCCAAGATTACAACTCACCATTCAAGGACAGAACGGGGGAGGGGGGGGGGTTCTCTGACGAAAAAGAAGAAAGCAATGTTTGGATTGCTGAAAGGGTTTGAGTTGCTTTAAATCCTTGGACAAACTCCGCGACAATGCCCGTGGAGTGCGCGCGGTGTGACGATGGCTTTCGACAGCACTCGAGAGTGTTTAATCCGCCCCTCGGATGCGCGTATACTCGCTTGATTTTGCACTTTGGGATTCGACTGGATTTTCAGCCGACTCATGCAGAGACAGGAGCAGCGAGGCTTCTGTTGATGCACAATTGTCTCAGAAAGGCAGAGCGATTTGTAGTTCTTCGGGTGTTTGAGTGTCAAGTGTTCCTTGAAGACGCTTTTTTTTTCGTTGGTATCTAAGTCTGTTCCAACCTTGACATTCCCCACTCCACCAGCTCACTTCAGGTCTCCAGCTAATATTCATTCCACGGTTTGAGTGGCTTAAGATAAGCTAGTGCTGATTCCGCCACATGAGGAAATACTCAAATTTAATCCGCAGGACAGCAAAGCTCTGAGAAGTATAGACTATAGGTTCGTCAATGAAAACAAGAACGCAGCTAGAAAACCTTTTTAAACGTCCTCATAAAAATGTGAAGAAATATCACCTTCATTTTTCAAAACGAACAAAGAAAACTGACAGGAGCAGGGTTTGAACCCGCGACCAACTGAGCAATCTTGCCAGAAAAAAATTACTGTTGGACTAATCACAATTCTGTAAAACAAACGGGATGACTATTCACATAATGTAAGATATATTTTCCCTTGCCGAGTCTGCTTTTTTTTTAATGCCATGTAAAAATATCTCCTCTTTTCGTTTTACCTGCATCATACCTCTGCCTGATTGTTGAACGAGAAATCTGACCGAGGGGATAATTAATGTCTCCTATGATCCGTCCGTACCGGATTCATTTGGATTGACAATGTGCTTGAAAATGTCCCGATTGTGAATGTACAGCCAAATCCTTTAATTCCCTGTATCTATATGCTTAGTCGATACCCCAGAGTGCCTCTTTATTATTCTTTGTTTGTAAATGCCAAAATAATCATCATTACACTCATATCCAGACAGATAGATGTTTCTGCCAAGGACGGCCCTTTAGTGTAGGTTTTGTCATGGCAATAGGCACCCGGTGTGTACACTGTAAGAAATTTCCCCGTAATTTTACGGTAAATTCACTGTCAATCGGGTTGCCAACGAAAAACTGTAAAAAAATTACGGTCAACCGTAAAATTACGGGCTGTTCAATATTTGTAAAACATAACAACGGGTGCAAACTAGGCCTAGGATGCGATTCATTAATGAATTTGGAACTAGACTTCACGGAAATGCCACGGAAATAATGCATACTGATTACTATACATTACTTAGGGTGTACAAATCCTACAAGAGCCTATGTATTACTTCATGAATAGCGTGTTTTGATTTTGTATTTATTTTTTCACGCCATGATGAAGTCATAGCTTGCCATCCATGGTATCTAAACACGAAAGGAGATGTAATGAGACTGTTCACGTGTGTTTGGATTAAAAAAAAAACAATAATCAAAATTCGATATGGCAACTTTTTGAAAAATTGCATATTGGTCAAGAAAGTGCGTTTATAAACAGAAATCTGCAATTTTTCATGACTTTTGTGTACACTCTGCTACAGCCCCAGATATTGCGCGAAACCCAGCATGCAATGCGGTAACAAATTGTACGGACATTTCCCGTAACACGCCCTTTCTCGGTATGGTTGAAGCAATAACGGTAGAAAGCCGTAAAATTTACAGGAAATTCACTGTGTTTTTACGGGAGTTTTTTGTTACAGTATTGTCTACCCAACTGCGAATAGCACAAAGGATTATTAAAGAATACTCAAGCTGTTACGGATTTATCCATTGTCGACTGTCATCCTTATGCTGAGACACAAAAAGTCTGATTGTGTACACTTTCCGTACGTGAATCGTAAACTTATTGACTTAGATTTCATACAAGACCCGAAAGACTTAAGGATTACAATAAAGAGTCTTGAGATGTATGTCAGGACCTAATAAAAAATGATAATCATGTTACTATAGGATGGTCTGAATGTTTGTAAGAAGTCACCCACGTGTTGTGTATCGGGAATGTTAGTGAGGGCACCCGTCCGGAGTCATTCGGTTCGAGTGTGGAACATGTCCTCTTTCAAAAATTATGATTGGTTTAAAAATGGTGCGCCTTTGGCATGGAAACGAAAAGACCGTCGATAAATCTTAGTTGTATTTATTCAAATTTAATTCTACAACATGCGTCTCCACTTCATATTTTAAGACAAAAACAAATGTTATTCCTCGGCATCTACTGTCATTGATACCGGATTTGAATAGGTCAGCCTGCCCCGGTAAACTCAATGGATGGGTTGATGAGACGTCTCCACTAGTTTAGCAGGGGGTCGTGGGTTCGCCCTAATGAAGGGTTTTTTTCACAGGATCTCGGTACGCTAGGGCCGGGAAGGGAAGGGAAAAGCAAAAAGCTGTTCATGCGGAAATATGGACAAAAACCGTAAATATCGTATTATTAACAGAGTAACGATACAATTGGTCTAACCGTAAAGGAAACGGAAAACGTGCAAGTATTTTCCACTGAAAAGTTTAAGTCAACCCCTCCGCCAATAGCAACCGAATAAAGCTGGCAGGCAGGATAACATATTAACTTTGCAAGAGAATCGGGTGATGGTGACGTTTAGTGTTCTGTTAATTTTAATATCGTGGCCTACTTCACTACTTCTCTGTCAGGCGCGTTGGAATATTATTTATCTATATAAGGTGCAATCTATTTGATAAAATGCAACTGTCTTTGTCATTATTTGAGAACCTTATCGGGCCTATCAGGAGCGTCGGGTTTATACCAGCCCCAATCTTTCACTAAAACTTTAGTCTCTGCTCTCAAATTCCAAATTAATTCATCTGTGTCTGATAATAATGGTGCCCTAAACTGCCAAAGTACTTCCACCCCTTGTATCGAGATTTCCCGTTATCTTTTCCCTAAAAATACTGCACCCCGAAGAAGGCTCGCCAAGAAAAAAAACCGAGGCATGCACCCCCCTAAAAAAGTTTGTAAAGAAGTTAATGAATTGCAGCTTTTGACAGGTGAATAAAAGGCCGAGTCGACTTCGCGCCCACGCTTTTCCGCGATCACTTTGTTTGGCTCTGGGCTGCTCCGCGCGACCGCGGTCTCCGCATGCCGGCTTTCGCAGCCCCCGACCTGGAGCCCCGGCCCCAGCGCGACGTGTTGTAACCCTACGACAGGTGCCCGGCCTCTATGCAAACCCCGCGTTATTTGTTTCCTTGAGTGACGCCGACGATATGTGTACACAGCAAGATAGATATCTGCGTTTCAACGTTTGTGCGTGTTATTTGTCTGTCGGTGTTCCCATGTCCACACAGTACGGAGAGGCATAACTCAAACACTTTATACTTCTGAACGGCAGAGGAAAACAAGCTTTCAGAATTTAATTGAAAGGTTCAATACGTCCGCTTATTTCCGTGAATACGTTCTAGGAAAAGACTTTTATCCGTTGAAATAGCACTCGTGAAATTACATTTCCAACAGTGTTGTGCGTGCCTTTTTGTTAATGACGTAGTTGAATGATTTTTTCCTTCCAACTTTGTTATTTGATCTTTGAATTCAATAGTTTTTTTTGTGGATTTTTGATTCAAAGGGGAAAAAGTCCAGTTGTCATGCAGGCCTCCAGGGCACTATACTCTGGTGGATAACCCAAATGATAGGGCCGGGGTTTGTTTTGTGGCAGTGCCACATTGCCCCGCGTCTGGGCCCGGCGACAAGAACATAAAAGGTTGGCGATGCAGCCCACCCGATCTTATCAAGAAATATCACCGTTTGGCGATTTATCACGGTTTGACTGACAGTGCCCGCTTTTTGTCTGCGTCAAGTTGGTAACAAATTAAACCGCTCATTGATACTAAAGAATACTTGAGGTTGGAGTGACAACTGGGCGAAAAAAATTGTGCTGAAAATAATTACCCCGTTTGAAAGAAAAGCAGACAGAATCCAAGTGCTTTACATAATTCATATATGATATATGTGTTGCATGCCCCCGGCCATACTGCCATGCAGGCTTCGGCAAAGAATACATCTAGCCAGGGACCTTTGAAGTTGTGTAAAAGGTCCGTGATCTAGCCAAGCATCTCAGTCCAACCACACACACACAAGTTTGTTTTAAGTATGCTACATTTTGAAGGTGATGAAACTACCGTTTACATAAATCACCAGTTTCTGCAGCAGATTAAAGTTAGTGGACAGCATTTTTCGCATCAAGAAACCTCTTTTAGGGGCCGACGAATCCACTCCAGCGCTTCCCAACATGATTTTGCACAGTAGTCAAGTTTGGCTTGTAGCACCGTGAAGTGCAACAACTTGTCGGGACTCGGCTTTGAGAGTCCCGTCCACTTCATGCCTGTTTAGATATCGTTCAGCCTCATACACCATCACCCCGGACTGTTGGGGGAAACAGTCGAGTCCAAGACCGAGCCCGTAATGCGTAAGGCCAGCCTAAAGTCCAGCCACTTGTCTCTCTGCTGTGTGTGTGTGGCCCAAGCACCCTACTTGTGTCCAGCCTGGCAGGCGGTGGGAGGTGGTGCTGGGAGGCCTGGCCTCGTCACGATAGAACGGGGTGCGTGTGGAGGGTGTTTGATGGTCGGCTATGCATGAGCTAATCTGGGGGGGATACCAATCTGTGCTCTAACCAATCCTGATCTGAAACTGGTGCTGTATATGCAAAAAATAACATCCGAAACGTGGCGGCTGATCAGTCACACTCAAACAGCGGAATTTTGACCATTTCCAGTAAACAATATTGTAAACTGTTCACGTGGAAATACTATCAAACCTCCAAATTGGGGATCATCAGTAACACCAACTTTGGGCAAACACATTGAACAAAAATGGAGTGTTTAAATTGTGCAACCCTCCCAACACATGTGGGTACCAGGACTGAATGATACCGTTGGTGTATTTTAACACCTATGCAGTATACCGTGCACCCTCGTCTGGGCACACATCTACACCATGGTAACACCCAAAGCACTCCGCTGACACCTGTTTTAATTACTGAACACTGCGCAGCACCCCGAGCGTCAAGTACCAAAATGTGTAAAACAACGATAATTCAAGCATCGCAGAATAATACACGGAGGGCGTGTGTTCAAAAGTTCAAAACAAGTTTATGCTAACCTGGGTGAGCCCATACCTCTTTATTCGCCAAAGCCAGTTTTTTATTTCAAATTTACTCTGCGATAACGGTCATCTATTCGTCTTTCAGGCATATCTTGGTGATAATACGGCCCTGCCTTTGTGCAAATACAATATCATATGTTGTGAGTATATACCCCCGTTCTCTGTCACCACTAATAACGCAATCGCGACAGAAAAAGGCTCGTAAGCTATATATACATTTCATGTTGAGGTGTTTTCTAAAGCCTGTCAACTATAGTATTAATAATAGTTGTTTTTTTGCCCCGAAAGAAAAGTCAAACAAACTCTGTGAAAGGTCTGAGAGATCATATGTTCTCAATTATAGATACAAATAACTGTCAGGTGTATTTTAACAAAATAGAAATAGTTTTCCTTCAATTGTCAGTGCATGAATTACCTTTTCAGTTGAGCACGCATATATCTCCATTTTTACCACCTCAATGTAACTGATTTGTTGAGCAAACGAGCAAACAAAATACATTTACTTTTCAACAGTACCCAATCCCCCAATCCACGCTAACTGAATATCATTTCCATTCAATCAGTTTCGACTTCTCGGTACTAAAAATGCACTTTAACTTTGAAATCATCGTAATCTATGCACTTCTGGCACAAATGCATAAAAATGAGCGGGCTGCGTGCAATATGGCGTATATAACAAAGAGATAATCCACCGAAGCGACAGAAAGAGCCACTTGGCGGACAAGTTACTACATTCAATCGAAATTCCGGAATTGTAATAAATGACACCTTCGCAATACAAAATGCGTATTGTTACTTTAACTCCATTATCAGTTTCATTCTAGATGAAAAGGCTTATTAGCTAGATCCATGCATTCCCTAAAATTATAACAACATATTATTTGAAATGAAAATTCCCGCGCGAATTGTGAGTATTGCATTTCTGAGAATAAGATCTACAAATTAGAGGACACCGTATTATTTTCTGAAATTCAGTCTTTAATTCGAATATTATTTTTGAATTATCCGTTTTCTTGAAACCACCTAGATTATGTGCTTGTTGACCTCATGGACGTGTTTCTCGCTGGATCTCGAACGAACTCTTTACCGAGAGTGATAGAGATGTGAATTTGTTTAGCATACGTTCCCCCGTTTTCTCAAAAATGATACCCTTTCAGGCAGCAAAACTTGTCAGAATGTTTGACGCCACCGCTATATAATAACTGAGAGATTTGAGGTTTACAAAAAAATACAGTTGGGCCAAATATCTGCATTTTCATAACCAGATTTGAGAGACTGATGGTGCTGTGTCTGCAAACAAATACAAAAGACACGAGACCGATCATAAAATGCATTTACAAATTAAACAAAACCCCAATTCCTGCATTCTCATCATTTAGGCTTCAATCCAATAAGTGGTACTTAAAATGACGCTTTCAAACCAGTAAAAAGCATCATTAACCGTAATACGGTAGCAAAGTTGTGCCATGTGGAAAGGCACGATGAGTTTCAGGGTAGAAATCCCCTAAACGTGTGCAAAGTTGTAATAAAAATACAATTATATATCAGTAAAACATGTGTTTTGAACACACAAAGGCATGGCGCTATAGTTCTATTTGTCAACCAAATGCAATTTACACTGCACGGTCATGCGTTAATATTCACCCATCGCCATTACAGAAAGATTTGTCCAGTTGTAGTAACAGATGCCGTCCGCTTTGAGCGCATTAATGAAAACAGAACAAAGATGTAAATGATATCAGATCAGCAGCCAAGAATTGAATTGCCACACACTACACAAAAGTGCTTGGTTTTTGTCATTTTTCTCCCGACCAAAATATTTCGTCGCATTTAATATAAACCCTGACTCCATTTCACCATTCATGTCAACAAGTATAAACTTTATCCATCTTTCCCATTGTTTGTTTCGCAATCTTGGTTAAATCCAGTACAGAAATCAGGTATTCACTCACCATGAAATAATACTTATATTTCTTTCTGTTCATATTTCTTCTTGGTAAGCTTAATGCGCAAAACAGTGCGAGAAATCTGAACAATAAATTAGTTTTCCCTGTCTTGTTTGAGCCGGTTTCTTCTTCCTAATTGGATGCGAGCGGTCTGTTTGTGCATAGCTCAAAGCGAAAGACGAAATCCATCTCAGTAATGCTTGTCACATAATCCACACTGAACTGGAACGGTGCGTTATACACGCGTATGAGATGGAGAGCTTAGTCTGGTATTAACACACTTTTCATTAAAGTTTTTTGGGGATGGAAAGCTCGTCAGGTGTTTTACACTGGATGAGGACAGACCGGGTATCATCCCGCACCGAACAAAAGACTTAGAGCGGTCCCAGCAGCCTCCGGGGCAGTAATGAAGCCGCCCTGACACCCGTGTCAACGCCAGTACTTGAGCACCAATCAAATTATCCACAGAGTTGGGTGACAAATTGATTTTATGCTAACACCTTGTTTGGGCAATTGACTCTAAGCGCCGCCCACTGTCGGCCCGTGGCCATTGGCCGTCGTGCGCACACACCGTGTCCAGCACACACCGGGCTTTGACAAGAAGTTACTACACTACCGCGTTCGTTCGTGCGTTCGTCGGGCATGGTGTGTGTGTGTGTATACGTGCCAGCCGGGATACCGTGATGTCGTTTTTAAACTACGATCCCCACATGTCAGCCGGTCAGTGTTGTGCCTCTCAGCGCCGGGACAAGTCCTTACCTCCGGTGTGCTCCTGACGATTGGCCTTTAAGTCTTCCCCCATCGACGGAGCTTACTGTGCTACCACTGTAACTTTTACATTATATAACACACGCCGTGTATTTTTTTACCTCTCTCTCTCTCTCGCTTCCTAATCACGTGTGCGACTCAGAAGTCCGTGCGGTACTCTAGTGAAGTTCCTGCCTTCTCGACCCTCGATCGCAGTGCCGGTGTGCCCCCATGTGGACATCCCCTTCCCCCATGGATGAGACAGAGATTGCCATGAACGTGAAGACCAGCTTCTCAGTGAAGGACATACTGGACATGCCTCAAGCCGCGGCGGTGGTGGCCGCTGCCGCGGCCAGCGAGTCGGCCAAGGCCCGGTCCTGCCGTGTGGGCAGCGGTGGTTCCCCGACGGTGGCGCTACAGGACGGGGCGGCAACGATCAACTCTCACGAGCCGGCCAATTTGAACTCATTCTACGACGCCAGTGACAATCCCTACACGCGATGGCTACAAACGCAGGGCTCGGACCCAATACCTTATTCGTGTAAGTATACATATTTACTCAATTCGCTCAGCATATGTACTAATCTTTGCAGCAATATTGTTCATTTCATCAAAAAAAATACAATCTTTGCTTCTACACCCTATCAATTCGCATCATTTTACAAAATTGCATTTTAAAGTTAATTTTTACCAAAGTTGCACAGTTATTCAGGCTTCAACTTTTCCGAATCATGGGTTACTGTTGTTATTAATTACTATTATTATTATGGGAAAGGGTAAAAAGAAATATATATTTCGTTCTAAAGCTGTATTTTTTATATAAACATTCTACTGGTTTCTAGTTGTGAATTTGAAAACGACAATGACAGCATTGTTTCTCAATAAACAAATAATCAAGTACATTTTACTTTAATATTGGATAGATTAATGCCAGTATCAAAGGACGATAGTGCTGAATATAAACCCTTTGAAGCCACTTGTAACCGTTTTTGCAGTATTTCGCACGACATGTCACTTATAAAATACAACTCATAAGTCGAACAGATATCATATGTCTTTCCGTGTCCCCTAAATAATGGCAAGTTGAACCCTATCAGTGATGGCCTGGTCGCCGTTCATCATTGAGCGAATAGTCCGCGTTTTCGTCAGATCTGTAAGCCGTTTTAAAAACCGACAGCCTGTTGTTGATGAAAAGATTATAAGGGCTAGCAGATGATCAAACTTTGAATAATCGAATAATAAGTTGATTTCTACTAGTACCTTGAAGTAGTGGGCAATTACCGTGAATAAATTTCGAATTTTCTCGTCAGAATTTCCAAAACTTTTGAATGGTTTCATGAGTAAAATGTCTGAACATTCTGAATAGTACAATCACGCAACAAGCCAAATTAAATAAACGCCAGCTTTCAATTTTTTTTAATCTATTTCCTTAGCCTTACCGTACACGAGCAGCAATTGCAAATTAAGATCTTCTTTTAAAATGAAAGGCTTGAAACACCTTTTATTCATATTCATTGTTAATGACACTATGCACACGATTGCCATTTCCCGACATAGGCTAATGGGAATATTAACTGTTAAGTAGGTCCTATACATCATATTTGTTGCGGGAGACGGTGTAGTGCAAAATAACGTTTTGCTTGATCTTGTTTTATTTTTCTCAAATGGAGCTTCTTTTAATAGATAAACATTTACTGTTTTCGTAAGCAACGTATGAGCATAGCTATATTACATTTGATTCTGACGCAATTAATTTAAGTCATACAACGCTATTGACTTGTGGGGCCATTTAGGCCTACATAATTATGAACGTATGGGACACTGCTTCGTTTACTCATGGGGGTCAAGTTGATGTCTATGCATTATATTCGCATAAAGCTTAGAACAAGGAAATACGCATAAATTCTGTGTTCTCTCCGCGGTTTTCCCATGCATATGAGATACAGATACTTCCCTCGAACACGTCTGTACAGTAAATTGCAACTGATGCCCCCGACCGAACAGCCGCGCTTTCGCCTGACCCGATACGCGGTATGGTAATGTTCCCGGGCCCAATATGTCACCGTATATATAATACACTTAGCTGTGAAACCACGATTTTTCTTCGTCACGGGTGTTTTGTTTGTTTGTTTTTTGGTTTGTCTATGCCCCATTGAAGCACACGCTTAGATAATTAGCAGATCCACCCCGTATGAAATTCAGGTACATGTAGATCGTTTCAAATGAAGTAGCGTTGAAGAGCACAGGTAGCCAATGTAACTGAGGGTTGATCCGTTTTGTCGCTTGAAACGTCATTCGCATTACAGTGAATGTCAGTGTAGATGTGGCATTATTGATTCCTTGATCACATTTGTCAGCAAAGCTCAGTTAAATTGGGTCATTGCTAAGCAGGGTTATCGGATCGCGATCCGCCGTCAATCAAACAATATTCCCCGAACGCTGCACAGCTGCTTACTGTCTGGATCAGAATCAGCCTCAAAAGGGGTTTGATGTTTTTGTATGCTTGTTTGTTTGTTTATTTTCTAATTGACAAGAAAGTATGCATTCTTCTTGTACTCGGGACTGAGATCTTTTATTGACTCCATCAGAACAATTAGCGCTATGTAATGAATTTTGACGAGACCATTTAACTACTGTTGTAAGTGAATGGAATTGTCGAACTTACCAACTGGGGACCATAATACGCATTTGGAACGGGCCCATTCGCATTATCGCATCCACGTCAAAGTATGGCACTGCGCAAACGTATACATGTTTAATTTAACCTACTCTTTCAGTAGATGTTGCTACCTATAAAAAAAGTCTTTCTTTAGCATTATTTCATGACACATGAGTGGGTTTATTTTTCCTTTTTTCTTGAAATTTATTTTGTTCTAGTCTGCAGCCGTGTCAAAAGGCAATTGTTTCGCCACGGACATCCCGTAATTTCATTTCAAATTTCCCACAAATTTCTGTCGGTAAATGATCACCTTTGTGCTCGTTTCCTAATTAATTGTGTTTGCCCGTGGTGAGCAAACAGACCGGAGCTGAGCTCGACCGGCGGAGTCCGGTGATGACACGGCGTGGCGACCATGATTGCGGTAAAATAGTCCTGAATTTGGTTATAAGGTTCTTGGTGATCCATCACACACGGGAGAGGTCTCTCTCTCCCCCTCTCTCTTTCTCTCGGCGAAATGGCGACGATAATGTGTTGTGGATTGAATCCTGCGCGCCTTCGCCGCATTATGCCGTTCACGTTCGGTAAACGTCAGGTTCCCCTGACGGATTGAGCCGCGTCACTGTTTAAGCAACTTGACTCGTATATTGATGTCTTCTGTCTATTTGCCTAGCCAAGAAAACCGGTATACCTGCGACGTTGCCCTTTGTATTAGAGTGTAAACTCGCCTTGCGATACGGTCAGAGTCAGTGGTGAATCCAAAAAAAGCTCGGCATGTGTACATAATGAAGTTTACAACCGATGGATGTTAACTGATGGTGTCTGCATACTCAGTGTGGGTGTTTCTTCTTTGTTTTCCTGTTTCTTGTAGCTCTCGGCCAGACGGCAAACTCCCCGAACTCCACTTCGGCTAAAACCACTTCCAGCAATGTGAACACAACCACAGCTTCCAGCAAGACGGCAGCGGTCACCACGGACATCAGCAACGGCAACCTCAGCGGCAGCGGCAGCGATGACGACGAATCGCCCAACCAGGACTCGTCCTCCTCGGACCCGCCCAAGAAGAGGAAGCGAAGGGTGTTGTTCTCCAAGGCCCAGACCTACGAACTGGAGAGGCGGTTCCGCCAGCAGCGGTACCTGTCGGCCCCGGAGCGGGAGCACCTGGCAAGCATCATCCGTCTGACCCCCACGCAGGTCAAAATCTGGTTCCAGAACCACCGCTACAAGTTGAAGCGGTCCCGCCAGGAGAAGGGACTGGATATGAACCCGCTGCCTTCTCCGAGGCGCGTCGCCGTGCCGGTCTTGGTGCGGGACGGGAAACCCTGCGGTGCCGGTATGAACGGCGGGGCCAGTGCGGCTATGGCCGCGGCACCGTGCATGGGCCCAAAGTCGCACCACGAGATGATCGCAACGACTGGGGCCACCGCCCCTCCACCGCTGCAACACATGCAGGCCTACCCCTCACAATGCAGCTATGCCGCCGCCCCCTACAGCAGTTACAGTACGTTCTCAGGCATGTCGAACAATATGCAATATTCGGGCTCAATGGCCCAGCCGTGGACTTGGTGAAGATCTCCGGGTTTTTGTTTGGGGGGGGTGTTTGTTTGTTTGTGTGTTTGTTTGTTTGTTTGTTTGTTTGTGCCAGCCCAAAGAGAACGCAAGGAATCCCATGAGACTCAGTGTCTGCTGAAACAGACACGCGTGCATGGAGTCTTGCAAAACAAAAACAGAACTACCATCGGTCGAACAGTGACACCGAGCCGCTGTACATTTGTAACGTTTCTTCATTGTCGGGATGGTTCGAGGGAGGAAAGGGATACACCCACGACCATTAGAAAGCCGGTGATCCTTGACGATTTTCTCTCCCGTAATTTTTCGCGTCAAGGACGCCCTATTCACCCGACTGCTTGGACACGAGTTGAACCGCTGCCGTCAAAAGGAAACATCAGGCTCGGAGCTGGGGCTTGGTCGATCCAGGAGGAGAGTTCAGCCGGCCCCGCACCTGCGTGTGACCATGCGACTCCCGCGTGACCATGCGACTCCCGTGTGGTTAATGACACGTAAAACACGGGCTTCCGGTGTTCGTTCCAAAATGGCCGAGGCTTTTGTCCTATGTAGCTGTAGGGTCCATCAAAGGCAACCGTCATTAACCGGATAGTATAAAAACAAAAACGCGTTATTTGTCTCAATTGTCACAGAACAATGATTGTAAAGAATGCGATGTGAAAAGACCTTTTTAAAGCTTGATAAATAATTCATGCCTGTATCTGTCAACCCCGAAATCTTCTGATTAATTTACAGTAATATTTCAAACCAACTGAATGCATTATTTGGGGGGGGGGGGCGTCCGTGTGAAAAAAGGAAACGAAGAACTTAACATCTTATGCAACTTGGGCTTTTTCTAGCACGAATAGCAATCGAACAAGGATCCCAAAGGAACAATACTTCCATCTCTTTTTCAAATTGAATCACAAATCCGATGTCCGTTTGTTTGTTGTCCAAAACATTGCACTCCTTTGAATATTGCCAAAGGACACAAAGAATATGGGTTTTTTTTTTTTTTTTATTAAATTGCTTTCTGTCGCTCTCCGTTGATAGGAGCAGTGCTAGTTTTAGGACTCGGTGTTTTTACGAGTGTGCTTTGCCGAGTGCTCAGTGGTGTCCTCGGCCTCATTTTGTGTTGAGGATTAAGGATGTGATGAGATTCCTCAGAAAA
>JAULKO010000088.1:3814980-3826889 GCA_032356045.1 Mediaster aequalis | reverse complement strand
TATGTCCAAAGTAGGCGAGTTTCCTTTTCACCAACTCTCCCAGTAGCTGCCTCTCTAATCCTAGTTCTTGCAGGATAATGTTTCGAAACATTACATGACCGAATTACTACAACATCTGTACAACTGCACAATATGAAACTGAACGTTCTGATGCATACATGCCGACATCATGTGGCAACCTTCAAGAAACCGTCGACTGCATCGACATTATGAACTCATACCTCGCTTCCAGATCCACAGCGATATAACTGTGGTTGTAGGCGACATGAATGCCGACTTACCTGCTGACGGTATTACCATCAAAAACCATCATGGTAATCGACAAACAACCTCACCACATACCGACAAAGTGGCTAACTTTGTCACATCCAACGAACTCGTCGCGACCAATGGTTTCATGAGACAAAAACAATCTAAAATCGTGACATACTACGGACCTCATAATCGAAAAGCCCGCCTGGACTAAGCATTCATCAGCCAAAGCAAGGCGCGGCTCATCCAAAAGGTACAAACGGTGAGATAACAGTGTGTGCGGTCCGACCATGCAATGGTGATTACACAATATAACTCTGCAACGAGAACACCAGACTTGCTGTCTCTCAAAGTGCCCGCCACATGTCGACGGTTCGTGCAAGAGGTCACACGATTACACGGCGGACGTGACGACTACCAGTCTGTTACTGAAGTAATACACGCTGCAGCAGATACAACTCTGCCTAAGCGCAAACGCAATCAACCACAATCATGTTTATGGGACAACGATCCTGAGGTACAACAGGCACGTTCGGCTTTGGCGGAAGCAAGACGGCGAAATCCGAACTCCGCCCAACTTGAGTTGGAAGCTTCTATGGACAATACATACAAACGCCGACGAGAAGATTTAATCAACGAAGTGGCTGACACAATCAAGCAGCACCACGAGGCCGGACGAGGCAAAGCTGTTTGGAAAGGCATCGAGCTTATAACATGCAAGAAGGCCAGTCCACCAGCACTGACTCCATCGAAGATCGACTTTCCAAAGTCAATGACCACTTCCGTGCCTTGCTCAATGCCCCACATCCACCAGTCATTCTGGAACCCATTACCCTACAACAAATCGACCATGCACTTGTCATGATATCGGCCCAATTACCGACAGAGAACTACTCAAGGCTTGCAAAACCATATCATGCGGTAAAGCAAGTGGTCCTGACAACATAATATCCGATGTCGCCAGGCTGCCGCCAATAGCCAGCTTAACGCTTCCAATCATGAATTCCATTCTTGATGGCACTCCACCATCACCAGAGTTCACCACGTCCATCATCGTTACAGTACCGAAGAAGAGCAACTTAACATCGCTCAACAACCAACGTGGACTTTCCTTTAATGTCAGTCAACGCCAAGTTGTTCAATCGAGTTATATCTGGGCGTCTACGTGATCGAATGGAATCTCTACTTTGGAATCTGCAAGCCGGCTTCCGACCCTACCGCAATTAACACCACGGAGCAAATCTTGTGTTAAACTCTGTATTGATGCATGCAGAGCGCGCAAGAAGAGCCTTATTGCTGTATTATCCGACTATAGCAAAGCATTTGACTATTTAGACAGAGCATGCCTACCTGTGATCATAGAATTCTACGGAGTACCTACGCAAATAATTGATGCCATCATGTCTCTTTACACTAACACTGAAGCGTACGTGCGAACATCATCAAGTGACACCGATCGGTTCAGAACCACATCTGGCGTGTTGCAAGGTGACATTTTGGCGCCGTACCTGTTCATCATTGTGCTGGACTATGTTCTCCGCATCTCGTTATGCGAAGACGGTTCGCCAACGGTTTTCTCCACGTGACCTGGCGGTTAAAGCTACCTGGTCTTGCCTTCGCCGATGACGTTGTACTGATGAGTGACACAGTCGAAGCCGCTCAGCGCCAATTTCACCGATTTGAACGTGCTTCAGTACAAGTGGGTCTGCGTATAAACCCGCAGAAAACAGGTCATGTACGTTGGTGTTGATACAATCACACCAATCCGCACACTATCAGGTGATCCGTTGCCCATGTGCACAGAGTTCTGCTATCTGGGATGTAACGTCAGCAACAGTCGCTCCGCTTTTCAACGTCGACGACATCTGGCATGGGTTGGCGTGCCGAAAACTCGATGTAGTATGGAGCTGTCAAACTATTTGCCGCGTGCATTGAGTCGGTGCTCTTCTACAGTGGAGCCAGCTGGAAGCTACCGGAAACGCTCGAGAAAACCATCGACGCGTCACACCGAGCTTTGCTACGAATACGCACTGAATGTCAGATACCCCGAGCGCATCACCAATGTTGAACTTTATCGCCGAACGGTAAAGCCACACCAGCATCAACAACGCTTCGCAAACAGCGCCGACAACTGATTGGACACGCAACTAGGCATGATGTTCCACTCTCATTGCTCCTGGACCGTAGAGGTGACGCACTTATGCGAACCTACCAACAGCAACTTTCTGATGACCTGATGATGGTTGGTATTGGCTTGAATCAGCTATACCAAGCCGCTCAAAATGCCGAACAGTGGAAACGAACAATTAACACGTAATGATGCAGTCACTGACGAGCAACGCCTGTGCGCTCCACGCGCACAGGCGTCACCATAATGATGATATTTAGTATTTCAACACTTTGGCCAAACTCATACAATGCAGAAAAACGATAAAAGTGAACATTTTGATCGATCCAAACATTATTTTTGTGGTTGCCTTAGCAACCAGTTTACCTGCAACGTTTTGTCACTCGTAACTTTTCCCCGCCACTAAACTCTGTGTATAGTTGCATTAGGGCTTGCTTAATGCAAATATCGGGTTGAAAGTATAAATTTGTTTAAATGCACACGTTGTCTTGACATCCCCCAAAATATAATCTCTGTGTTGGTTACTTCACCTTTTTCCAAGGCCTGGGTGAAAGACACCACCATAATGTGTAATATTCACGGTTAAATGTTCCAAAAACCAAACTGTTGACATCTCATCAGCGCGTCGTTTTTTTTTCTGTAATGTCGTATGCACATTTCCAGCACCAAATACAGCCTCCAAATGCTCCACGATATTCAAAACAGATGCAGTCTCGTACGGTAACGTTTACCTTGCCAACAAATGAGTTCAGCTTCTCTGCACCTTGCCACACTTACGTAAATCTTTCCTTCTCCTTCACTTCTCCCCGAGTGACTTGCTGGTTCGACACGGCGCCCGTCCAGTCATCAAATTCTTGACATGGGAAATGTGTGACTGTGGATTACGACTACGGGTTCCAACCGTCCGACTTTCTGGAACCACATTTTGGGGTTCTAGAAAGTCCTTTGGTCATTGTTTTTCAGACAAACTGCGCATTTTCAAGCGATGATAATGAACATCATTAATATATTCTACTTTTTCACGATCTTTCCAACAATGACATTTTTAGGACGAACGCTTTTTGGGCCCCTCCCAGACACAGTGTGCCCTAATTATTTTGGTACGTGACACGGATCCAAATCAGTTAGCTTCCGAAAAGCTTGGTTGCTATGGTCGTTTTATTTTCAGGGCGCGGTCGGGTTCTCGCCGCGCCTGTTACAGACTAATAATTGTGCACGCCCTATGGGAGCGGAACGTACGTGACATTCACACTTACAATATTTAGAGATCTTACAATCATTCTGATTGGTTAGAATCCACGAACTCCGAAAATCCCCCACCCCTACCTACCCAATCAACACAAGTTGAACTTCGTGCGGCCGGCGCCGGCGCAGCTTGTTCAAGAGGAGTGACGTCATATTTAATCAGAGTCGATCTAGCCGCGGCAGACTCACACACGCCAAATTAGACTTCTAAATATAGTCCAAAAGAGCAGTTTACCTCCATGAAGAAGACATTCTTCTCCTTGGCGAGATCTATAATCTCCTTCACCTGTTTCTTGTTGAAGGCTAGAGGATTCTCACAAAGTACATGCTTGCGCTGGCCGAGAAACAGCTTACACAGAGGAAGATGTGCGTGATTCCAAGCCCCGATGTACACAATATCTATCAGAGATCACACACGCAGATGTGCAACATTATATTACAAAATACAAGCTTGCGTACCCAAATAAAACGTTCTTATCGTTAAGGTGTCCCGAAATCTCAGAATGTTTTTGTCATTTAATTTATAGTTTAATTCCTTTTCCATTTTTTTTTATTTTCTTTTGTTTTGTTTTGTTTCGGTTTTTTGAGTTTTTATTGTTTTTTTTTTTGGCCAAATATAATAACCATAATGTTGGGCGTACTGATATGAGAGCCTAGACAATTCTAGTTTTTTTTCTATTTGGAAAGAAAAGAAAGTTGTAGATCTTTCCAGAAAAGACGAGAATTGTAAGTTCACTTGTTCATTGAAGGCATTCACAATTTGAACAATGGAGGGCGCTGTTTCCAGTTTTTTCCACGAAGTCTCAATGGTATAGACCGTGTAAGTCTCGCGCATAAGGTCACGACTGAACTTCCGGGCACCTCCGAGCCGCCGGGCATAGGACCTTTACGTGTGGTTGATTTTTTTTCTATAATACTTTGTTTTTACGAAGATCTGAACCATGAAACGGCCATAAATATGCATGATAAATTCAAAATGAATTTTACAATATATGAAAACGTGCATGACTGTTGAAATTATTGAAGAAAAGTAGAAAAAAAGTGTTTAACCTGAGCGTCAGGTTGCAACGTGATTGGCTTATTGTCGGGATGAGAAAGTCCGGCCCGAAAAATCCCTGTACTGTATTCTCAGGCGCTGCCGTGAATGTACGTACATAATACGCGAATTCCGCCTTGTACTGCATACGGTGTAAGCTTTAGAAAGATTGGCGTGTGAACCAGAACAATGGCAAATGATGTATGTATGACGTATCTAGACTTGTTCGCTCTCCTTTTCCCACATTTGGTATATCGTTCACATTTTTAAAATTGAAATGAAAAATAATATTTTGTTAGAGCTTTTATCTACCTTTCAGTAAAAAGAACAGCGTCAAAACAAATTATTTCAAGAAAACTACTCGCTTTACACGTTGAAGCTCTTATCCGAGGTGCCCAGAAGTTCGTTTCTCGTAAACTCGCGTACGTTCTCGGGGTCAACTTACACGCTCTATTGTTTACGTAACATATTCTGGGAATACCGTATTCAAGAAATGTCAGCTTGACATGTTTCAGAAAGCTCAGATTCTAGTAAATACTTCTAGTGTAGTATAAATAAGGCCAAAACCTGGGCCGAGGAAGGCTGCAACAATTTTATCGGTGCTGTACAAGAATTCTACGCGTGAAGGATTCTCCGAGTTTGCGACCGACAGAAGTTCGTGTCGTATGCGAGGTGACGGAGCTGCAGTCTAGCGACTTACTGTGTTTATGTGCCCATCGTACCGGGTTTCTTCGAAGACGTTGTCTTCGTGTTTAGCTACCAAACTGTATATGTTTCGTGTCTTCGGGGAGCACGAGTTTTAGCAGACCGTACCATAGTCGGAACTGTTCCAGAAATAACAAGACTGTTCCTGAGGGCCAAGATCCAAGGAGATCAAGTTCAAGATACAGCGGACAGACAACGCGGGTCGGCAGCCTTACCCAGGTGTCTCGTCTAGAAATTATTATTTCGATTTTGGCGTTTTCTTGTGGGATAATTAAACCAATCTTTGTAATTTTATTTGTTACAGTAATATACCTGGTTTAACCTTGTTTGATTTCTTGTTTGCGTCTAGAAATTTCTGGAAAATTTAGGTGAACTGATTTCTGAAATTGTTTGGGTCGTAACAGTACAATCATGGACAAAATAAAATATCAACTTGTTAGACCTCCGATACATTTCCAACGTTGTTTATTTACCACGTATGTACGGTCCAAAGGTACGTGCCCAATCGACGGGCCATGCATTGCACAGGTGGACGGCAACAAAGTCTGAATACAACTGATGCTTTTCATATGATTTTGTAGGCGTATCATATTCGTGCATAAATTCATTTTATAACACGCTCATTTTGAGCCAAGAATATTGTTTTCCTTTTTAAAGATATCAGAGCACATTGTGGCAACTCTTCAGTAAAAAATGAACATTTGCTGAAAATCAATAACTTGCGATATAGTCCCCCATTGGCCCATATAAGGCATGTAAGCAAAACCAAGAATATCTTTTCAATAGAAAGTGAAAGGTGAATATTCGTTGTTAAAAGTGAACGTGCTTTATTTCTTGAATAAGATTTAGTTTAATATGGTCAACCCGTGATAATATTTTAATCAACACACGCTGAATAAGAGATTGAAGTAGGATAACAATTTCATTTTTAACTGTCAATATTCATTTTTCCCCAATTTCTTTTAAGTTTTAAGATATGAGCACAGTGTTGCCACTTTTCAGTAAAACTTAAAAATCTTGCCTGAAAATCAATACCCATATAGCCTCCAATTTGGCCCCAGTAAGACATGGATGCAAAGCCATAAGTAAATCCAATAGAAAGTAACTGATGCAAAACGAGTTAAAATGACCGTGTTGGTGACTTTCCAGTGTCACAATTCGAAAATCTTGTCGTCAAGAATGTATTAAAGAAAAACAGCACACTTTAAAATGGTAGTGGTGTTACAATAAGGGTCACGCTTTTTGTAACCAAACCGTGCATATTCCCAGACCTTTTGTTGATTTAAGTTGTTCTTTTCATGGAATTGCAGTGTGAACATTAGTAACTTGCACCAGCTACTGAAACAAAGACTCATTATGTGCACGGTAGAGAATTCTGAGTAGTGCAACCTGTCTGTGTAGGTAAAATCCCGCCCCTTTCCCCTTTTCCTAGCCTCTCGACCAATCAGAACCCTGGATTTTGATCACGTGAACTCATTTGCATAAATTGTGGACGTAGCCTGTACCATTTACATTAGGGATGTTTATATGTTGGAGGGACTTTTGTAAAATATAAATCAAATTAAATTTGTATATTTATTATGTATACTCTATATTGGTATCATTACGTGTATTAAAGTATTACTGCAAATAGAAAAAAATACAGGTTTTGTAAATAAAGGATTGATCAAGTACCGTTCTCACTGTTTTACAATGATACTAGTCTACCGCCGTTAAGAATGGTTTAACCCGAACCCGTATGAATGAAGCTGGACTCCGATCGCGATTGTGCAATGACGTACACGGACGGCTTTCAGGCGTTGCGACATGTTCGCGTCTACCATGATTCAACCAAACCGTGCTCTATCTTCCAAATACCCGATGCGTTGCTGCCTTCGCTTAATTGATTGATTGGAATTGCAGTATAAATGCAAGAACTCACCAGTCGGTACATTTTAATTGACTTGTATAGACCTTGGAGGTGCGAATCCGCGATAAAATCCACGTTATTTACGTGCCTCTCCGTCCACCAGTGGATAAGGGCCGGGTGATCCACCCGGGCCGGCCAGGTGGGCCGTGTGTTCCAGTCATGACCGAGCTGCATCAGCTGTAGCACGCATCAGGCTTTTACCGTAGGCGTACATCTGGCCATGGCACATGGAAAAACATTGTGACTATTATACGTATAATTCTTGCTTGTAAAACAACCTAATGCGTTTCGGTTGGACAATTTACTTCTATTAAAATCATCCGTTATGGGCCTCTCATTCCTTGGGTGTGTGACTTCTTGATTGACGACTCGGTGGTTCGTTGTAATAATGTTTCATCAGATTATGCCGGTTTCAGCGAGGGATTTCTCACGGCAATAGATATGGACCTATTTGATTTCAAATGCTTCTCAGTGAGGCTGCTTTAAAATCCCGAAATTCTGGAAACCGGAAGATTTATTTGGGAAGCACATTGTAATCCAACTGGAGAGTTTTCCCCAGTCCCCCCCCCCCCCCTAACCCGGAGGGCACCCGGCGGTTGAATAGAAATGTGGCCCTTTGTGTGTCCAGGTCACATACATAATGATTTGGCTATTTTGTTAGAGTAACGATAACCATTCCCTCTAAATGTAAAGCTGTGCAATTTTGCCATACGAAAACGGCGGCACCGATTAGTAATTTGATTATTGGTGGTGCATCATTATTGTATCATTATTGCAAAACCACAGTCTAATAAGGACATCAGGTTGAACCTTCAGACCACGCAAACCTCGAATTGGCGGGGAAAAGGCACGTGCCCCCCTTCCTGGCTGTATCCCCTTCTAACCCGTAACCTCACGTATTGTCATCAGACAGACTCTAATGTCAAAGATTCTAGACTATAGCATACAGATGTATCCTCGACGTTTCACCTACCGACATTAGCATCCCGCGCCAGTGCCTCGTAACCCCCGTAGGCCACGGGGATCTTGTGCTTCTCGGCAAACTTCTTGGCATCACCCTCTGACCTGGCTGCCACGGCCACTACCGCGTGATCCTCGGCCGGCAGCAAGCCCAAGGCAAGGGTGAAGTCATTGCTGATCTTGCCCGCCGTGCAGATACCCCATCGTAGCTTCATGGTGACAAGCAGTGTGTTGTGAATCTAACTGCAGACGTAAATATTACGGGAATATGGTTGACAATGGCTAGGAAAACAGGGTAGCTTTGATTGTACACGTTGTACGTTGTCGTTCAGTGTACTAATATATTAACCTATCGTCTATGTCTTGCTGTACTGCACCGGGGGTAAGGAATTGTTACAACAAAATCAGTCGGATATTATAGGCCTATTTTGAGAACCCCTCTGAGAAAAGGTCTAGCCCATAAGGGCTATGTGAAGTCTCACTCACCACAAAAACTCGGTGCAGTCGAAGTTCCTACTAAGTCTTGTAACGGCGGGGGAGTTGCCGAGGTCAGCTAACAATGCCTTAACCGCGCTCAGCGCGTAGTTCATTGCAGCTCGATTTGTTTGCACTCCATGAACTTTGACCATAACCCGATTCGGCAACACGAGAAATGGGAGATGAAGCACCCGAATTTCACTGATTATCAACCACATCCTGGTATTCTAAGCTAAGTCTGGTTAACAAGTATTTATTTTATTACAGCATTTACAAACATTTGCGTGTTTATCAGTTTTGTGGGTATTAAAATGCATATTATTTTATTCCAGTATAAACTCAATAGCTCCGTGATTTATTGCATTTGCCATTTTTTGAGTAAACAACAGTATTATCGCTTAATGTTGGTTTATAACGGAATTGCTCCGTCTTTTTATTACTATAATACATATGGAGTCTCATTTAATTTTTGCGATCTTTATATGGAGGCTCTTACATGTATTTACATATACATGTCATTCCTCGTTTGCCATGTGATATGTAATGCGGTGCGTTGTTAAACGCACACTATTGAGGATGTTTTTGCAGTTCATGCATGCTGGGGATGCTATTCTTTACTATCAAAGATTGGTCATTGTGCCTGTGATTTAAATTCCAACATACCTCAGCCTATGCTCATTCATTAACTAGTATTAGTGCCTCGTGTGATCTTCTTTTTATAGTTCGATCCCTGCTGGGGATTTTTAAAGAATCATCATTGTTGTGGTCTAATCTACACATACCTCAGCTTGTTCTCATTCATTAACCAGTATTAGTGCCTTTTGTAATTGGTGGACAGTGATACATTTTCAAATGCTCTGAATTACCTGTTACATCTTACATCTGAACCGGGATGGGGAGTAACATGATCTGACACCACGCCTCAAAGTATAATTTTGAGTCTTATTTCAATTATTATGTATAATTACTGTTATAATGTGTTTTGTTTTTGTCCTTGTTCTTGTCCATTTGTCTTTTGTTCAGGAGATCGACCGTTCAGTACATACTTGCTTTTGCTTTGATTTCACATCTTTTGTAGATTCTGATATAGACCCCGTGATTATTATGATCAGGATACTTTCCTGGATAAGTTCACTGCTAATACATGTACTACTAACTACTTCACATCAATGCTCGTAGTCTCATTAACAATTTCAATAATATTTCCCATTATATTGATCTGTTAAACTTGAATTTTGCAGTTATTGGTATTTCAGAGACATGGCTTAAGGATCTCAATGACCCTCTGATCCAGCTTCCTTACTATAATATCGAAGGTTTTTGTAGACTTGATAAAAGAGGTGGTGGAGTAGCACTTTATATTAATCACAATCTTTCCTACAAGGTCCGTAATGACATCAGTGTATATAACTCTGATATCGAAGCATGTTTTATTGAGCTGGATAATATTTATACGACCAATGTTATTATTGGAATTATCTACAAACCCCCTAATGCTTCTTACGACAATTTTATGCCCCACCTTACTCAAATACTAGCCCAAGTAAATAATAATAATAAAAAGTGTTACATGATGGGCGATTTTAATATTAATTTATTCAATTATAATGCTGATCGCACTGTGACTAATTTTCTGGATGTACTTACCTCCTATTCTTTTTACCAAACAATTAGTAAACCTACAAGAATTACAGATCCTAGCTCCACTTTGATTGACAATATTTTCACCAATGATTTTTCTCAACACTGTGCTGGAGTCTTGGTTACCGACTTAAGTGATAATTTGCCTGTTTTCTTTGGTAGTAGCTAGTATACAAAATAGGTTTAATAAATACTTCAATTTTAAACGTTGTTTTTCTGATGACAACATTGAACATTGTATTGCCGATCTTAATGAGATAGATTGGAAGTTCATAACAAGTTATGATGTTAACGTAATGTATGATATGTTTTATTGATCACATTATGAAACTGTATAATCACCATTTTTCCCAAGTAGAAGTCAATATTCATTTTAATAAACATAAATCTTCTTGGATTAACAAATGGCATTTATAACTCTATTAGAAGAAAGAATTATTTATACAAAAAATATCTGAAAACTCGTTCTATACAAGATAACATTTGTTACACGAAATTTAGAAACAAACTCGATAGTTTAATTAAAGTTGCTAAGAAATGTTTTTTTAGTTACAGATTTAACCAAGAAAAATCGAACATAAAAGGTACTTGGAAACTTATTAATTCTTTGCTAAACAAATCTCAATCTAAGCACAACCCTTCTTATTTTGTTTATGATAATAATGAAGTCCATGGTGATAGGAATATAGCTGATTCATTTAATGATTTTTTATAAATATTGGCAATAATATTGCTAATCAGCTTCCGACTCCTGGTGCATCATTCGAGTCATTTCTAAATGACAGATGTTCGAATTCTCTTTTCTTCACTCCTATTCTACAAGAAGAAATAGTTGATATTATTAACAAAATTAGTGGTAAGGCCCCAGGATGGGACTGTATTAGTTATATTGCACTCAAAAAAGCTAAATACTCTTTTGGCAAGTCACTTGCCCTCATGTTTAACAAATCTATCACCTCGGGAATTTTCCCTGATGGATTAAAGGCAGGCAAAGTCGTTCCTATACACAAAAAAAAGGAATAAGAATGTCATTGGTAATTACAGACCTATTACGATTTTGTCGATTTTCAGTAAAGTGTTTGAGAGGTTGATTTGTAATCGTCTGATATCATTTTAAGATAAAAATGGTATATTATCTGATTCACAATTTGGTTTTAGGAAAAATAGGTCCACTGAGATGGCTATAGTTTAGGTTCTTAATAAAATTATCGGTGCCATTGAAAATAAGAAATTATCTATTGGAATTTTGCTGGACCTGTCAAAAGCCTTTGACACGGTTAATCATGACATCCTCATTCGGAAATTGGAACAGTATGGCATACGTGAATAACTTTGGAGTGGTTTGTCTGGGGTGGGTCTATCTCGCAACATAATAGATTATTTCTCCTTCAAAAAAGAGTTGTACGTATTATTTCTAAAACAGGTTATCTGGATCATACAACTCCTTTATTTGCCAATTTGAATTTGCTTAATGTTAAACAATATTTATTATCTTAATCTTGGCATATTTATGTTTAAACAAATGAATAATTTATTACCCCATTGCTTTAATCAAC
>JAULKO010000088.1:3777399-3787689 GCA_032356045.1 Mediaster aequalis | reverse complement strand
GGTCATGGGGGTGGTGGTCATGGGGGAGGTGGTCATGGGGGTGATGGTCATGGTGGTGATGGTCATGGTGGTGATGGTCATGGTGGTGATGGTCATGGTGGTGATGGTCATGGTGGTGATGATGCTGTGGTATGTTTGTCTGTATTACTATGTTTTCATTAGTTGAAATTATAGACTAGGGGACAGATGGGAGGGAAAGGAACAAAAGCCCCCCGTCTTCTTCCTTTCTCCGGTCCGGTCCGGTCTGGTCGTTGTTTTCTCTTTTGCAATGTTAACCTGGGGCTTCTAGTATTCAGGAATACAATGACAGTTGCGCTATAGTTGTTTAACCTCAGTCGTTGTTTAACCTCAGAAAACTAACAAGTTCATGTATTGGAAATAGTATAAACCTCTGTAGTATTTCATGGCATTTCTAGCAAAAAGATATTTGAAAATCCCCGTTCTTAAAAGTATGCAGAATATGTACCACATGTTTATAACAAAATGTGCTTGTTGACAAAGACGTTTTTAATGTTCATTATTTGTCAGAATTCAATATCTATTTTCTTCAAAATGACATCCTGTGAGATGCAATAACTCAATTGGTTTGATGCATCCTTAAACAAAGTAAACCCAGTAGCGTCGAGCGGGGATGGGAGTGGGGCAGGGGAGCAACTTTCGCGCTGGCGACATTTATCCCTTTTTGAAGAATTCACAACTGGCACTAACCCATCCTTCAACCCTTTTCAAAATATTAAGTTGAAAAGAAATTTGGGGCACTTTTTCAGGAATGTTAGCAATTTTGTCTCCAACACGTTCAATTTATTTTCAATTGCGAGTTATTTCCCCCGTACTCGATTTTATTTTATTTGTTTTTACTGAAAAGTAGCCACATTGTGCTCATATCTTTGCAAAGGGCATTCACGAAAATTTACCATACAAATGAACCTGTTCTCCCCGATCCCAAATATAGATACGCCATTGATTTTTATTTCATAGTTTGTTTTTATGTCGGTGTTGTTAGATAAGACGAAAAACACTTTTAGGTATTTACATTTTTGGAGGAGAAATTGAATCACTTTTATAATGAACAACTGTAATGTGTAAGTTTCGTTTGTTTTATGGGAAACAATAGTAAAGTCAACTCGTTTACCTAGAAATGTATGGAAAAGATTAGCATATAGTTAACTGTTTAGATGCTTGTAGTAATCTTCTGTCAATTAATTTCCGTATCAATAGCAAGTAGTTTGTCCGGGCAACAATTCTCATACTACACGAGATCATTGTGACACCGTTTTTAAAGCACAAGCTTCAGTATGCTGAGGCGAACCTTGGAAACATCATGAATCGCATCCACGATGTCATCTAGGGATTTGTATGCTAAAGCTGGCATGGCTAAGATTGCGAAATATGGCCAGAAAGGCTTGGGGGTAAGTCTCGTAATTGTCAATGTTTGTTCTACTTGCATAAAGCCACCCGCGTATGGTCTCACTTTGAATGTACCCCTCGCCAGGTACGGCCAATTGTATAGCCTTATGAAAACAGTACCATTTTTTTCTGGTGGAAATATGTCGTCCTTGGCCTCAGCCATCCATGACAAATTACACAGCAGAATTATATGTGTTGAAATTCATTGTATTCGACAGCCGTCTCCCCCCCCCCGCAACAAAAAAGCCTAAAGATCTCTGTCTGTTACTGAACAGTATTATTTTAAGGATTGAGCTCGAAATCACAATTTCATTATCTGTACATCATTGAACTTTAATACATGTATATGGTCTGTCTAAGCTTAGTTTCCATCTATAACACATCCCTGTCTGTATATTATATGCAAGCTTTGATCTCGATCAGTTTTTTCTTCTGCCTGATACTGGACTTAACACAATAACCTTTAAGGTGACGTCACGTGACAACTGACTACATATCATAACGTCACCTAACTTCTTCTATAACACATCCCTGTCTGTATATATAGAAGCTTTAAACCCGATCAGACATTTTTTTCTGTCTGATATTGGACTTAACACAATGGACATTTAAGGTGACGTCATGTAACACGTGATTAGGTCATCATGATGTCACCTCAATGTTCATCTATAACACATCCCTGTCTGTTCATATGCAAGCTTTGAGCCCGATCGGGCATTTTGTTCTGTCTGATATTGGGCTTAACAAAATGGACCTTTATGGTAATCACCGATTGTATTTATGACCCTTGGAAAAGTCCCAAAATATTTTTTTTAATTGCTATTTTTCTAGCAATGCTAGACAAATAGATACTCACTTTGAAATGAGACATTGTCACGAACAAATACAGCAACGTTTAGTTATCCAATAATTAATTTGCAAATTTCGTATTATTGTCAGGCCGCAAGTAATTCAGAGCGCATAAATAGGTCACCTACGTCCGCATTACAATATATAAAAGTATCCACAAACTCGCCTTGCGCTCTCCGACCGTAGAAAAACGAGGAATATCATTGGAAATATTTATCCTTCAACCCACAGAAATTTCAGAGTATCAGTAGCAAATGAACACATATTCATCACTAAAACAATATGAATTTAGTTATAGATGCATGTACTTTTGTAATCTGGTAACGCTTAATAAATACTAGAATTGGCTATGGCTTTCGAAGGCTGCAGTCGTCACCAGACACGTAGAAAAGTCAGACTAACGTTTATTTTGTGCTTCCCAAAATGAAGTAGCTCTAGATGGAAACGCTTCTTGTGGAGAACTGGAGATTCCAGAGTGAAGTGAATTTGTATTTCGTTCAAACAAGTGCATTTCTTTGACAATTCGTTAGCAGGAAAAATCAGTTTTTTCTCGCGAACACGGACAATACATCTTGAAATTAGTTTTCAAAATAGCATGATGCAATACCTTTCTAGATTTATTATTCTATTATAGCCATATAAAAGGTAGGACTATAAAGTACGGAAGGTGGTATTTTACACTACAGGATATGAATTTACTATGGGTGTGATTAATATTTCACACCATTCATCTGTCTCCTCCACCCCGGGCAGCACTTGTGTCAATAATGTCCAAAAAGGACACACCATGCAGGACCGCATCTGTGTGTGTAAAGAATAAAAAGGTTCAACACTCTGACATTGTAAAATCGGGCAACTAATGAGCATGCACTGTTAACACAATACTGACCACGGCATGAACAATAATTCACACGTATCAAGTTCAACACACCTGCAAGTATGTAAATGGTATGGACTTGGCTTCTTGGGCAATAACACAGAGTATTCTGAGCACCACTTTTCTATGAAGCACCCTTCATATGTGCACATGTCTGTTGACATGTAACGTTGCCCTTCCATCATACAGTGTGGTATTCAGAAATTGTGAACTTAACATGTTCCTCTTGTGGGTAGCATATGTGCTAAAACTATCCAAAAATGAAAGAAAAAATGGCCGGCCGGCAGGCTTATGTGCGTGGTTCATACTTATTATTCAAGACCTGCTTGACGAAAACGCCGACACTTCACGACTCACGTAATCCGTCGCGTGATGGGAATGGGCCATGTCGGTGCAGCTGGCATTGGCTCACGAACTGTCCAATAATTCATGGCATTCTCTTATATCAGCGTTTCGTGTGATTTTATGTGTTTTTGTTTTGGTTTACTGTGGCCATGGAGCAAGCACGGCTGGTCCTTCAAGGTCATGACACAACACTTTGAATGAAAAACCGAGGAAGGGAATCTTAACTCTCGGTGATGATGTTTAAGCGTCAAGATTCCATTTGGATACGGCTGCGAAGTTAAATTCGAAAACCTTAAAAAAAGCAGAAAAAAGGCACAGGGGGCATGAGCCCCAATCCCCTTTTCTACTGTTTCTGCGGCGTTTAGCTTCGCCAAGACGCCGCACCAGGCCTGTTTCACCTCAGTGTTTCCTGGCTTCTTAATTTCTTTGTCCCGTTTGTCGGAACGTTGAAACTTAAACAAATACTCACAACTGCCTGCACATCGTCACTTTTGTGACAATAGGCACAATACTGCGGTGTGTGTGTGTGGAGGGGGGGGGACGTCTATACGGGTCGTTCCCTCCACACAACAAATGGTGTCTAGCCTATAAACCACACAATATTTTTCAAGGGTGTTTATGGTGTTGGATGGGACATATGAGGACTGGTTCAAAAGTTTCAATACACGCCAACAACAGAGAATATGTCCACCGGTAAGCCAGGGTTCGACAAATCCCGGTAGGAGCGAAGACAAAGTTTAAGATGGAGCATTGCTGTATGGCAAAATTAAAAGCAACAGCGTGGAATCAGCTAATTGTCTGAGACGATCTAGTTTGGGGGATTGGAAATGTTAACGGTATTCTGTTTACTTGATAAATCGAACATACAATCAACAGGTCACCAACAAAGAAAAGCCATGGGACACAAAAAGTTATCATACGGAGATCCTTGTTGCGGGCCACACCGAGATGACCGAAATCACACCTTGGGCAATCGACCCTGAAATAATCCGTTGGACAATAAAATTGTGTGATTGTATCCCCCTCATTTTTGTGTTTATGAAATGAATACACGACTGGGCTACATGTACTCCAGAATAACGTTGAATTAACTAATCATTTGTACTCAACTACCATCTCATAAACAGACGGTCATCCGAAGTGTCTCATTTAAAACAAGTGCAACGAACAACTTCATGATACAGGAAATTAAGAAATGAATGAATGAATGAAGACACATTATCGCTCAAATATACAAGACTGGACATTCATGAAGTCACGTTAGCACCGCAAAGAATGCACTATTAATCGTTCACATCGAGCATGGTTCACCATCAATACTGACAAGATTCAATGTTCAATCGTCATACTGATCATTTCACCACCAAGTTCTATTAAATAGTACGGCTTCGAACACAACAGCTGTATGTTGCCCGGAAGAGACAAACCAACGGCATTGCCATACTAATTTCCATACCCATAGACAATAACCGACATAGGTGATGAACGAGGGTCCGTTTGCTCGACAATGTAGATGCCTTCTCTCCCGGGCAATGGGACAGTGAATGATGTGTAGTCAGTAAGACTTACGTCACTTGGGAGAACCATTCAGGTACACATTATTCATGTACACAGTATCCGGGAACTTTTTTCTCAAAAATAACATGAATGAAATTGAAGTAATCACTAGTATTATCTCCAAAACGAGGTGTTGTGAAACCAAATACGAATCCAAACTGCCCTTTGGCAGGCACCTGAATGAAAGACGGGTCGGTCGTTTCAAATGCTCTGTCATCAAAGTTGGTTCGCTTGAGGAAACCAGGCCAGAACCTAGAAGATGACCTTCCCAGAATTCTCCAGGTTTTATTTAATGAGTGTTTTGGAGGATGATGAAGGATCACATATGGGTGGAAACGGGTGTAAAAACGGGGAGGGTGGGATTGGATCAGGGAGGAAGATACTTACCAATAATGAGGGATCAGAAGTGGATCGAGGATGGGGAGGAATCAGGGAAGAGAGATGAAGGAAATGGGTGAAGTCAGGGTGGAGAGACTATGAAAAGAGCCAAGTTACGATGTGGACGGGAGATGTTTGTTTAGGCGCTTATAGTGATCATGATAAAAGATATTTGAAATAACCCATTTCTTTTCCTTGTACGGCTGAGTACACAACCGTGAAATACCGTTTGACAGTAAATGCACCTCAGTATGCGGCCCGACACCCACACATGGAGTGTACTCCCTGGGGAGCTCCCCCTTATCCGTGGCCTCACTGCTACAGCCAAGCGCGCACAATCAGCAAAAGGCATTGCAGTTTGCTGCCTTCAAGTGCCCTGATGGATTCGACGAAATGCACAATTGCTATCGCCTATTGTGCTTACCGCCTACATCACGTCACTATGGACTGGGCTTCATATTGTGTTGAATGTCTCATTTTCCTGACCAGTCATGATTGACAGAGGGCGCGCCCTGTTGCCATGAGCGCGATTTACCAACCTTCGACCAATCAGCGCGCTTACACCGCGCGCGCTCGGGTAACGTGCATATTTAGTACAGGGCAGTTACGAACACTTATTTGCAACGAAACAACCGCTTGACGTGAAATCTTTGCACAGTTAGTGCACATTTCCCATAAAATGGATTTCAAAATAATAGTTTGGCAGCATATAACTCAATTTGCCTATGATATGAGCTGATCCGAGTTAAGTGATCACCCCTTGCAACAATGGTTTCGTCCTTTTTACCTTATTTGGATGTGACGGATTCCCAAAAGGAGTTAATTTTTTGAAGTTTTGAGCTTTTTTTCATCGGGCCATGTACGTGTTGCTAATTTTAATATTCATCAGTTTTTATCGTTGATTATGAACAAAAAGAACATAAATATTCATAATCCGAGTGAACAACTTGCCGGCAAACAACGTAAGTAATGTAAAAACTGGTTCAAGACTAGGCCTTGTGTTCAAGCTATAAATCTCCATTGCTTTAACGCACGAGTTTGGCGCACTGTTATGCTTTATTTCTAGCGCACATGTACGTACATGAAATTGTCACCAAATGTCATGATTCTAAGAAGTTATCATCTTGAATAAGGAAAGCACTAGATACCAAGTGAACAAACTGTACAGAGTATTCCTGTGCGACACGATTGATCTCGTAATGTAGGAACGTGATTTCTTCCTATTACTTTGTACACGCCTCTCTCATCTCGACCGATGGGGGCGCTCTCAAATGAGACATTCAACTCAATATGTCGCCATTGCTCCCTGACTGCGGGACCGCATCTTACGGTTTTGGACTGTATCGGGCAAAGTGGCTGTTATCCACATATTTCTGCTTGACAAATCAACCATTACTCTTGTCAATGTCTACGCACCCCATACGGGCCTCATCAATGCCAATATAGACGGACACGATCAGATCTTCCGCAACTTGGCTGATGTGACGTCATCTTACAGATCCAGTGTGCTGTTCTACATCGCGGAAGACCAGTGCCAAGCTGGGCGTACGTCAAGACCTGGCAGCTAGATGGGCAGCTAGAACAGGCAGCTAGACGGAACACCAATGGCACTGTATTGGCGCACGTTCTTCACGCACACGGATTGCTCGCCTGTAATACGTCTTTTGCCCATCCGCCGCGTCGCTAAACCACGTGGCAGGTCACTCGCCGCGATGCCGTATTGGTGAAAATCTACAACGTCATCGATTACATCGTGTGTCGCCAGCCGCAAAAAGCCCTCCTGCGATACTCACGTTCCTAGACAGTGACCACCGTCTTGTAGTTGCACGCATGGATGCATCTCGACTGTTCACCTGCTGGGATCGGGCAACAACCCCAGCAGTAACACCATCCGCTATGCCACTGACCATTTTTCCGACCCGAAGATACGAACACACATCCTCTCGAAACCTCTTTACAATTTCTCTTGTGGGGTACACCCAGACAAAGACCAACTTGTGAGGTACCATTGTTCCCATTGTGTAAGTTCCCCACAAGGAATACCCTACAACCACACGGAGACGTATGTGGTACTCTTTTGTTTCCTCTTTTGTTCCTCTCCAAACTACCTCTTATGATATGTCTCGGATGTCTCTAAAACAGCGTGACCTCCGCCTCCAGATAGACAATACATCACCCGGTGAGACGAATCAGAGACTCAAACAAGAGCGAAATACCTTTCTCCATTCCATGCGCAGACGCGCGCTCGCCAGTGCTTCTGCACGACTGGAGAGTATTGCAGCAGAAGTCGAACGCCTGCATGATGGTGCACAGATGTTCCATGCAGTACTCTACAACAAGCCGTACGCCCCTCCTGTGGGGCACGATGAACATGGGCGATCCATCAACGGAAACCGGCAGACCGATTTCAGAGTACATCGGTGACCAGTTCCGCGGTGATGTGGTAACTGACATGTCCACCTTTGAAGGAGAGCGCCGCCCTTTGCCGATGCCAATACAGCCTGAGGAAGAAGTGGAGTCATCCATGAAGAAACTCAACACAACGGCCACCAGAGTGGCCACGACTCTGTGCCCGGTGAACTGCTCAAATATGACGCAGATACGCTGGCGCAACCTATAGCTGACATCTTCAATCAGGAGCTCGAGGAGCAGCAGTCACTCAGTATTGATCGTGGTGTCCTCACCCTACCCTAAAAGCCTGGTAAACCTCGAGGTCCTTTGCCCAGCCTTAGACCTCTTGTCCTACTGACAGCTCTGCGCAAGACGCTCTCTCCCCCTCTTTCTCTCCCTCCCCTTCCCTCTCTCTCGCTGTTGGTACTCAACCAACTTGCGAGAAGGTGGATGCGTTTCTAGCCCCTGGACAGAGCGGCTTCCGCCGAGGTCGTGGAACAGCGGACGTGTATCGCTGGCTGTGCGCCAAGACACAACGATGCAAGCGGAGTGCTAAGATCCTCGGGCTCGATATCAGTCGCGCTTTCGGCACTATCAGAAGAGACCGGTGACGGAGGTTCTTCTGACGTTTCTCGACGAGTCGGAATTACGCATCATTCGACTTCTTTTCGCAGAAACATCACTGGAACCTCGCCTGCAGAAGGGTACCTGCGAACCCTATGACACCACCAGTACGGTACACTTCAGGGAGACAGCCGGTCTGTTCGAGTGTTCGTGGTATACCTAGAAGCAGCTCTCCGTGACCTTTTGTGAAACTGCGGACGCGAAGCAACATAGACGGTGGTTTTCCTCTTGATGTAGCATATGATGATGATGTAGACTTTGTGAGCTACTCGCGCAAATTTCTCGACACAGTCGAGCAGGCCGCACCAGGAAGTCTGCTTGAATTGTTTATATCCGTCAACTCCACTAAGACTGAGCACACTAAAGTGAAGCGTCAGATAGACCGAGAAGGCGAGGCATGGCGCGTGACGAAGAAGCTCGGCTCACTGCGAGGCAATGAAGATGTTGCTCGTCGTAAAATGCTAGCAAATGTAGCATTCTACGTGCGTGAGGAGCTATGTCTTCGCCTCTACAATCCGTTCGTGCTCCCTGTACGCCTCTACAAGGCTGGCGAGGACGCTCTCATACCACACTGCCAAGCGTTCTCGACAATGACCTGAAGACGGTAGGCAAACGCCTGCACAACACTGCAAACTTGGAGCAGCCACGACTTCTGACAAAGGAGAAGTGGAAGGGGCTGACGAGGAAAATAGTCGAGACGGCAGAAGCGAAACTGACATTCTAATGACAGCAACGTGGAAACTGCTTCAACCGCGATACAAGATCCATCTTCTGTTCTGCTTAATACCTGTAAGAAAATAGTGTTTAGATTAAACACGTTCGCAAGCATCTACCATTTTTTAAAGGCCGTACGTGGGAAATACGTACTCTTTGTTCTCAGACTGAAATGAATGGCAGCTTACACACGATGTATTTGTCTTTTAATCATGCCACAGCTTTTGTTGTATTAGCCAAAACATTGCCAGATACCAGAGTGTTTATGGGCAAACACGCATTTACGTGGGGTACGCTGGTCAGACCCCCTGGGCTCACCAGTACCAGCCACGAAATAGAACACACCAGGTCCACCGTGTACATGGCACACCATACCATGGAGAATAATAATTAGGCTACACCAGACCCTGATACATGTTAATATGACACACCAGACCATTATTTAGGGCACACGTAGACCCTGATAACATATGGCACACCCGACTGGCCCTGTCATAATTAGGGCGCACCGGCCCCAGTTACGTAGTGGATGCAACACCAGAACTAGCCAGAACATGTACATACAATTGGCAAAACCGGGCCACACAAATTATCCAAGGCCAACAGTCATTTTAACGCCAATTAGGAAATCTGTCATGAAAACCCCAATAATGAACTATTAAAACATCCAGGCACATGATGTTCCCCCGCTTAATGCTATGAGGTACGGGAGGAACGGCTCCTGATGAACCTCCAGGGAGCCATTAGAGTGCCCATCACAACAACTTGAAATTACTGTCATAGTTCTCACATTATATGCTAGGGCAATTATAAATAGATCAAACAAATGTGTTGGCAATTATGATCGAGCACTGGGAAAACGTTTTACCTGTGTCTGTCGAATTCCCGCCAAAAACGCCTCAATGTATGACATGAGCTACACTTGTAGTCAATAGAGAATGTGCAGTGAAAGGAAGATATACATAATTCCTCGACATGATCTTCCCCTAACTAAACCGATGGGAGGAATAACGGCTCCTGGTGAACAACCAGGAAGCCATTAGAGCATGAAGTAAAATTAAATATTAAATGTGGTATAGGTTTTCCTGGCCAATTTCAGCAAAAGATCATTCAATTTCATTATTGCGCTTTCAAATTCACGCGATTTC
>JAULKO010000088.1:3596267-3606475 GCA_032356045.1 Mediaster aequalis | reverse complement strand
TTAATACGCCTTTCATTTATTGCAGGCTTTAGCAGCTGAAATCCAGACATATGACGATGAGATTTTCCAACTGAAGGAAAAGACAGATAAGCTGCATGAGCAGGCTGGGGCCAGAATGGCCGCCCGACGTGCCTCATATGCCAAGGTCAACCCTCCACTTCAGTTCATCACTAGGCCTCAGTTTGGTGTTCAGGCCCAGCTGCTGCGAAGAGGAAGCCCCACCCTGTTACCTGGTGTGTTTCCATCCTCCCAGGATGCCCCATCAAATGTCTTAGATAGCTCATTGCCTGAGAGTGCCCAGATGGCGGAGGATATTGAGAGGGAAGATATGTCTGATTTGGAGGACCAACCACTGGAAGTGTCATCAGCTCTTGGGAGCATCCCACAGAAGACTGATGTTGGTGAACAAGTTACTCCAAGCCACTTGCCTGAAACACAAGATCCTGAGAGACCTGTAGAGAAGATAAAGACCCAAGTAGTTACAGATAAAGGCTTGGCATATGTGTTGAGACCCTTTCATGAAAGTGCAGATCCAATCAGTGGTTCAAGCCCTTTAACTGGGCTAACAAGCCACACCCCTGGTGGAGGGGTGGGACAGCCACTTCCATCGCCTGACTTTGTTGTTGTACAAGAAATGCATCCGGATAAACTGCCAACTGTTGTTGCGGTAACATCAGTTCCAGGAACTGACAAGCCACTGGTTATTCAGGATCCTAGGACTGGACAAGTCATGGTCGCAGAACCCGCAGAGAATCCAGAAGAACTCCAAAATCAGCCAACAGCCTACATTCCAGAGTCGGGAAAAGTGACGATCCTAAATCCAATCGAGAATGTGGCTTTAGAGGCATGCCCTGTTGAAGAATATCTGTTATTGCCCTCGCGGCCTGTTGACACAAAGGAGACTGTTCATTGGGAATACCAGCTCCCAAAAGAAACACAGCCTGCTCATTTTGAATCCATAAAGACAGAAGAGCCAGCTCTTCACAAACAAGTAGTTACAGACAAGGGCTTGGCCTTTGTTTTAAGACCACTGGAAGACATCGACTCTGTTTCAGGTGTTCCAAGTCCCTTGTCTGGCCTGTTCGGCATTGCCCCTGAAGGTGGTGTTGGTGAGACATTGCCAGCTGTGGATTATGTTATGTTGAATGAAGCCCAACCAGACAGCTTGCCTGTTATTTTGGGATCTGAACTTGTACCTATTGCTGAGAAACCATTTGTCATCGAGGACCCACAGACAGGGCAGCTCATGATTGCAGAGCCTGCCTCTGAAGCCTATGAGCTCCAAAATACATTGACTGCTTACATACCTGATGAGGGAAGAGCAGTTATTATTGACCCAAGTAGAAATAAGGCACTAGAGGCTTGTCCTGTGGATGAAGTTCCTTCAGTGTCGGAGGAAGTGACGGCTGAAAAGATCTTGCCAGTTGAACAGCAGCCTTGGAAAACAAATCTGACCTTCCTTTTGGCTGAAGACCAGGACTCAGTTGAGACATTTTCACTGTCCAAAAGCCAATTGGAAGAGCCACAGGAAACAGAGAAACCTGTAGTGACACAGCTTGTTACTACAAAAGGCCCAGCATACATCCTCAAGCCTAGCACTGAAGGTACAGGAATTCCCAGCCCATTATCAGGCCAGTATGGTACTGCTCCAGATGGTGGTCAAAGCACAGCATATCCTCAGTTTGTTATATCTGATGAAATTTCTCCACAGACTGTGCCTGATGTCATTGGCACCAAGACAATCCAATATGGTGATCCTATCAGAATACAAGATCCAAAGACTGGTCATGTTATGATAGCATACCCAGCTGAAAAACCAGAGGAATTGAACTCGGAAGTTGTTGCATTCTGTGAAGAGACGGATACTTCGCCAATGGTGATTCACTATCCAAAAACTAACAAAGTTGAGGTCGCACAGCCAACTGAAAGGCATTTGGCAAAATTATACATGGTTGAGAAACCATTGGCTGTTGGACAACTTGAACAACTTGTAACCAAAGAGGGACCAGCTTACATTCTGAAACCCATTATTAGAGAGCTTCCAAAGTCCACAGAAGCTATGTCACAGGAGGAAGGAGCAGCACCTTACACAAAATCACCAGACTTGATTGTAACTGATGATGCACAATTGGAAGATGTACCTACAGTGGTTACCTCCAGGCCTATACCTCGGGTGCTTCCAGAGACACTGAGGGTTAGAGATCCAAGATCAGGAGAGGTTATGGAAGCTGTTCCTGCACACAAACCAGAGGAGCTCCAGACAGAGATATCAGTGTACATTGATAACAGAAGGGACCCTGCAAAAATCCATTTTCCAGAAACCCGCCACGTACCACAGTTAGGCCTAGCAGAACCAGTAGAAGAAATGGAAATGGAACCAGAGGTTGGTAGGGAAAGGGTTGAAGAAAAGATGTGGTCTCCACAGCTTCCTAAAGCCTCTACTCAAGAGATCTCTTTGTTTCCTGAACGTAAACCAAGAAAACTGAAGGAAAGACAGCCTGCGGTACATCAGCTGATTACTGAAGAAGGACCAGCTTACATCCTGAGACCTATTGAAGTAACCATTGGAGCTTACATCGCATCATATCCTGTAGTTACAGAGGAGGACATTTCTTCAGGTTCAGATGTTTGCATACCTTCTGAGGTTGCCGAATTGGAGAAGGTTCCAGCAATCATTACATCCAGACCAAATTTCCAACCTTCTGAGCACCCACTGAAGATAAAAGATCCGTTGTCTGGACGTATTATGGTGGCATTGCCATGTGAAGATCCTGAACACCTGCAGACAGAAATAACAGTGTATGGTGATGATGCTGAGAGGGGAATTGTTAAAATGCACCATCCAGACAAAGGGACAGTGCCCGTGGAAGGAGCTATCTTCCTCGAAAAGAAACCAATTGCTAGGCAGCCTGAAGCTGAACTTCATACCAAACAACAACTGGTTACTGATGAAGGTCCTGCTTACATTCTCAGACCTATTAAGAAACCGTCGGGAGCCTCAGCTGCAAGCCCATTGCATGGAGAACAAGGTACGGCCCCTGGTGGTGGTGACTACATAATAAGTGGCAAAGCTGATGCTTCAGTACTGCCAACTGCAATATCCTTCAGACCTGTATCATCTGCCCAACTGAAACAACTGACAATCAAAGATCCTAAAACGGGGAAGATTTTGGAAGCCATTCCAGCTGATGATGCCACGCAGCTCAGGACAGAGGTAACAGTTGTTATAAAGGATTCAGAAAACCAACCAGTGAAAATCTATCACCCAAAGACAGGTCAAGTGCTGATAGCAGAACCAGTTAAATCTATGCCAAGTGAGGAAACTAGTCCTAGCAAAGCATTGTCACAAGTTACTCTAAAGGCAGTGGCACCAGAGAGGAAAGTCCCTGAACAGCAATTGGTTACTGAAGAGGGTCCAGTGTATGTTCTCAGACCAGTAGAGGAGATTTCCTCCCAAGATGTGAAACATATGAAAGAAACGCCACTAGCCCTCTCAGAAGCCACAGAACTGGACGAACTTCCTCTTGTGGTGTCATCAAGACCACTACCAGAAGCTCCTGTAGAAGCCATGCAAGTCACAGACCCCATTTCTAGGAAAGTCATGATGGCGATACCATGTGTCCAACTAACACAACTGTTGACAGAAATAACAGTTTTCATTGATGAGACAGACAATGAAGTAAAAGTCCATCATCCAAAGAGCATCAAGCCAGAACCAGTAACTGAGTTTCTTGAAAAGCAGCCATTGCAATTTAGAGGACAGGAGAAACATCTCTCTGAGCAACTAATGACAGATGAAGGACTGGCATTTGTTTTGAAGCCTGTCGGAGATACACGTCCCGTGGGCAAAACGAAGGGTCAAACAGCAGATCCAAGAGGACAGAAACCTGTAGACAACATCATTGATGGTACTGAAATTGAAGAAATTCCAACTGTTAAATCAGTCAAACCAATCACAAGTCAGACAGCTGAGCCTATCAGGATTAAAGATCCAAGGACTGGGGAGATTATGGACGCCATCCCAGCAGTTGATCCTCAACAACTCCAAACAGAAATAACAGCGTATGTGAAGAACACCGAAGTGGAGCCAGTTAAGATTCATCATCCACATACAGCAAGAGGCACCAAGAGACCATGGACTCCAGGCAGTGAGCGCTCGCGGGCTGTGCAAGATCCTGTTGAAAAAGGCTTGCTTCCTGGGCCTATGGAGACAGCCAGCAAGGCTAAAATCAGCAAGAAGCCCGAAGGGTATAAATTTGTTCTTAAAAAGCCGCAAACTGAGTCTACACCACCCAGACAGGAAGATGAAATGGATCTAACTTTCACAGAACCAAGTTATGCTCAAACCGTGAAGCTAGCAGATTTTGACAGAGCAACAAGAATGCCCAAACAAGATGCTCAGATGGAACCAGATGAGGAAGTGCATTATAGTTCTAAGGATTCAGGTCCTACCTTTCGTCAGCTTGTCACAGATAAAGGCCCAGCGTACACCATTGAACCACTTGACAATTCAGCTACAGTCCAGTTTGGAAGTCCACTGGAGGGGAGACGAGGAACCACTCCTGGAGGTGGTGTGGGTTCAGCATCAGCTGACTATCTTGTGGTGGAGGAGGTTCCGTATGAACAGTTGCCAAGGGTTATGGGAACCAGACTAGTGGAGGATGAGCAGCCACTTACAGTGCATGACCCTAAAACTGGGACACTGTTAGTAGCTCGGCCAGCTCAATCCTTGAATGATTTAAGGCGATCAACCAGTGCATATGTACCAGATGGCAGTAAAGATTCATCCATGGAAATCTTTGACCCTGTGAGTAAGCAAATGGCTGTTGCTTTACCCACAGAGATTGCTGAAAAACTGTCGGCTGATGTGGATGGCAATTCTGAATTAACATCCCGACCAAGGTTGCAAGACCTGGCTTCAGTTCCGAAGGACTCTGATGTTGTAATGGTACCTGCTGGCTCAGTTCCCACAATTCCAAAATGGACAACAGCAACTTCAGAGCCTTATGACTCACAAATGGAAACCAGCCAGCCCTTGGATGAATCCACATTTACCCTAAGAGCTGAGCCTGTTAGGACATCAACTCCTTTAATTAGTGCACAACTTGAGACAAAACCATTGGCTGAAAAAGCAGCTTCTGAACTAAAACCATATCAAAAACCTAAAAGCCACCCTTCCAAACATGCCCCACCTGAAAACATCTGTCAGTTAGTTACTGATCAAGGTCCTGTGTATGTTTTGAGACCAATTGGTGAAAAAACAAGTAGTCCTTTAAGAGGCCAGCATGGCAGTGCACCGGATGGAGGCATGGCTCCCCCTTCTGTAGATTTTGTGATCTCGCAAAACACATTACCGCCACAAGAACCACCAGCTGTCAGTGGGGCTCGGGAAGTCCAAGAATCTTTGTCACTTATTCTTAATGATCCAAATACAGGACAAATTTGGGTTGCTACACCAGCGGAGAGCTTGAAGGAGCTTGATGAAGAACTGACAGCTTGCATTCCTGATAATGCCAATCAACCAGTTAGAGTTCATGATCCAAACAAACTGGATGACCAGGTTGCTGTTCCAATTGAAATGGATCCAGTCTATGAAACTGCCTCAGCTCAGAGAATGGAACCATCAGAGCATTCACCACGAGCTCTCAGACTTCAAGATCGGTACCCAAAAACCATTACACCAACAAAAGACAGACAAGCAGAAATGAAAGATGCACCCAATGAAGAGAAAGCACCTGTAGGTGGCACCTGGCAGCTCCTTGCAGAAGAAGGACCTGTCTTTGTTTTGAAGCCAATTGACACAAAGGCGAGCAGTCTCTCTTTGCCTGAACAAGCCAGGATGTCAGACGATGACGACGGCACTCCATTAGCAGACTTTGAGATTGCTCATGATTCACAGCTCGAACAGCCACCAATAATTACAGGTGCTCATCAGAGTTTACCACAATCCAAGCCACTCTTAATCAGTGATCCTAGATCTGGTCAGATGTTTGTTGCAACACCAGCTAAAAGTTTGGATGAAATGGCTGAGGAGATCACAACATGTATTCCTGAGGGTGTACATAACACCGTCGGGGTTCATTATCCTGATGCAATCGAATATGAAGGTGCAGCTCCTTCTGGTGAAGTCCCTATTGGTGAAGCTGCATTGGCTAGGAGAGTAGATGGGATAGAAAAGCCTAAATTCCCACTTTTGGATGTTCGTGGTCCAAAACAACATTCTGCTGATACAGATGAGGAAAAAATTGACGAGTCTGACGTGGATGCTGCTCCAGTTAAAGAATTTAACCAGCTACTTACTGACCAAGGTCCAGCCTACATCTTAAAGCCATTTGATGGAGAGGCCAGCAGTCCATTGGAGGGTCTTGATGGCAGTGCCCCAGATGGAGGACAGGTGCCTCCTTCCGTAGACTTTGTAATTTCTACAGAAACCCAACCCCATCACCATCCACATGTAACAGGTGCCAGAAAAGTCTGTCCATACCATCCTTTCATAATTCAGGATCCAGGTACAGGGGAAACTCTGATTGCAAGACCAGCTCAGAGTCTGAAGGAGCTTGAAGACAGTCTGTCTGCTTTTATTCCAGATAGGCCCCTCGCACCTGTAAGGATCCATGAACCTCACTCGGCAGAGGATCAAATTGCAATTCCTGCTGAACAGTTTCCAATAGACGAGGCTGTATCTGCAGACAGAGTTGGAGACATCCACAAACCATTGGCTCTGAGACTGAGAGATGACCTGAGGAGTGAAAAGCCTTCTGCAGAAGACGTAGGCAGATCTGACGAAACTTTGCAGTTGCTGTCAGACCAAGGACCTGTGTATGTATTAATGCCTATTGATGGTGGCCTTGGTCCGCTGAAGGGTAGAGAAGGAAGTGCACCCAGTGGAGAGGCTGTTCCTCCCACTGTAGACTTTATTATATCTTCAGATACACAGCCAGGGCAAGAGCCAGTAATTACTGGGGCTCGCAAGACTCTCCAGTCTAAACCACTCTTCATTGATGATCCAGGAACCGGTCAGACTTTTCTTGCAAGACCTGCCCAGAGCTTGAGAGATGTGTCAGAAGGAGTATCTGCTTGTATTCCTGATGAAACAAACAAACCCATTCGAATCCATGATCCTCAGACAACACAGGATCAAGTGGCTGTTCCTGCTGCAATGGCATCAGTTGAAGAAGCCGTTTTGCCTCAGAAAGCTGGCAAGAAGAAGAAAGCCAAGAAGCGAAAGAAAAAGGGGATAATAGCAGACAAAAAAGGTGCATCAAGAGAAACTTCTGCCAAAGCAGCTCCACATAAAGACATTAAACAGTTGCTCACTGACAAAGGGCCATTGTATGTTTTGATCCCAGTAGATGGAGATGTGAGCTCTCCCTTGAATGGACAGCTTGGTAATGCTCCAGATGATGGTGTGGGTCCACCATCTGCAGATTTTGTCATAACAGATGACACTAAACCACAAAAGCCACCCATCATAATGGGTGCCAGGAATGCTCCTGAAGCGAGGGCACTTGTAGTCCATGATCCGAGATCTGGGGGAACCCTGGTTGCAAGGCCAGCAGAAAGTTTGAATGATTTAACAAACGAAGTCACTGCTTGCATTCCGGATCATGCTGTCCAACCAATAACTGTCCACAATCCTCAAACAAACAAAAATCATGTTGCACTTCCTGTTGATAAGGGTGAACGAGTGATTGCTTCTGAAGGCATCCAGCCTCAGAAGACGACCACAGTACCAAGTGTTCATGCCGCACTATCGTCCCCTACACATTTACCAAGAGGAGAACAAATTGAGCAATTGATGACAGATCAAGGACCATTGTATGTTCTGAAACCAGTAGATGACAAAGTGGCAAGCCTCCAAAGTGGCCAAGGAGGAGATTCTGTCGACAGTGGAGAGGGTCCTCCGTCTGATTTTGTGATATCACTGGAAACACAACCAAAGCAGCACCCTGTGATTACTGGGGCCAGAACTGTTCCAGAGTCCAAACCACTGAGGATTCAAGATCCAAGAACTGGCCAGACACTTGTTGCAAGACCAGCTCACAGTTTGAATGAACTATATGATGAGGTTACTGCCCCAATCCCAGATCAAACCGATCAACCAGTAATAATCCATGATCCCTGCCACATGCAAGACCAGATTGCTGTGCCTTATCAAAAGAGTCCAACTAGTGAGGTAGCACCTGCTGCAGTTAAAGCTAAAAAACCAAAGGCACAAAGACACAAGGACAAGAAACAAAGGCGAAAAGATGCAACTCCACATCAAGGAGAGAGAATGGACGCAACTCCAACTGAGGGGCCTGCTTCTCAGAGTGTTCAACAGCTGCTTTCTGACCAAGGACCAGTTTTTGTGCTGACACCGATAGATGATGTCAGTAGTCCTATGAACGGTCTCACAGGTAGTGCCCCGGATGGAGGAGCAGGACCACCATCAGCCGACTTTGTGATTTCACCTGCAACCGAACCCCTCCAACAACCTGTTGTTACAGGATCTCGGAGTGTACCTCTCACAGATGCACTGATTATCACAGAACCCCAGAGTGGAAAGACTTTGATTGCAAAACCAGCTCAGAGTCTACAGGATCTGAAAGAGAAATTAACAGTTTGCATTGCAGATGATTCTAAACAGCCAGTTAGAGTGCACGATCCTCTCAAGTTGTGTGATCAGATTGCGTATCCTGCTGAACTGGAGTTAGTTGATGAAACGGCGTCAGCTCTGAAAGTAGGCAGTGTAGAGAAACCCCTTGCAAAGAGGCTCAGTGATTCTGATCCTAGAAAAAGATCAAGATCAGACGATACTGATGACATGCCATCAAAAGAAGATAAACCAGTGCAGCAGCAGATTATTACTGAGAAAGGACCTGCCTATGTGCTGAGACCTATGGGATCTTCGGCCAGCCCTCTAGACGGCAGTCAGGGAGATGCCCCTGACGGTGGCTCACAACAACCAATCATTGGGGACTACCAGATCTTAGAGGAAGCTGACCCACAAAGATTACCAATGGCAATCGGCGCAAGGGCAGTACCACAGCAAAAGCCACTCATTGTAATTGATCCCAAAACTGGACAGGCAGTTGAGGCCATCCCAGCACAGAACGTGCGTGACCTTTACGAAAACACAATAGCATACATTGAAGATGAAGAGAACAGGCCCATGAAAATCCACGACAATGAAACTGGAAAGGTAAAGGTTGCATATCCAACAGAAACAGAGAAGGCACTTCACAGTGAATTAACTGGGATCCCGGACTCTCCTTCAGTGCAGGCCCCATCCAGAAGAGACCGAGCTGATGAGCAATCAGTATCAGACCAAGAGGATGAACTAATGAGTGGGGAGTCAACCCCTGGATTCTACACCCCGGAAACAGGATCCCCTGCAAGATCTCGGTCCAACAGCCTTGAGTTACCCATAGAAGAACAGGTCCAGGCCAGTGAAGCTGCACCACATCTCACAGCCTTTGGATACCTCGCCAAAGTGCTTGGGTTCACCCCAAAAGAAGCTTTGGAATCTAAAGAGGAGCCAGCAGCAGGTTTGGATGAAACTGATGATGGAACCCCCTTTGAGGAACCAGTGGGACTCAAATCCCAAGAAGACAGTGAGAAATTGCAGATAGATCAACAGGTGGAAATTTCTGAGCCATATTCAGAACCCAATAAGGATATTAGTTCAAGCAGTGGGAAAAGCACACCGGCTGAAGACGCAGATATTCAACCTTCCAGAAAGCCATCAACACCTGTCAAAACAGTCAGGTTTGCTGACGATATTCGGCCAACTTCAGCATCCCCAGTAAAATCAGAACCTGATCCAGATGAGCCCTCTGATCTGGCTGCTTTCAAGCCTCGCTTCTCTCAACCCAAACCTACAAAGGTGGATCCTGATCAAGAAAACATAGGAGAGCCTCGGGATGAACCTTTAAGACACAGAAAGAAACCTTCCACCTCTGGAGAACCAGGGCAGAGACAGCCCCAACCTCCAACTGAACTCTCATGGCGTCCCGTCATCGCAAAACAAACACCAGAAGCTAAGCCAAGTCCTGCCGAAGTGCTTCATCCTTCAAAAGGCTCTCCTCGAAAACATCCTCATCCATCACCCATGGACTTTCATCCAAGTTTTGCTACTCAAGCCCCGACTTCACGAGCACCTCCTGCAGAGCACCTGATGACCCCTGATACAGACTCGGACCGTTTCTACACACCTGATGCTCCAT
>JAULKO010000088.1:3303501-3313970 GCA_032356045.1 Mediaster aequalis | reverse complement strand
CTCCCCCCCCCCCCCCCCCCCCGACAAATCCTGGGCTTGGTTTGCTTGTACCTAGGTGCCACATTTCAAGGTAAAGCAAATCTACGATCCTCGCACTGGCCAGTTTTAATGTATTTACAACTTTACCTTATGGGCTATACCACTGATGCATGTCACCCAGTACAAATATCATGAACTGTGTTGAAATGTTTAGCGTACATTCATTTTATTCCACCTTTCCACAACTCAAGGCATTTAGAAACAAACAATTTTAACAGCAACTATCATTTCTAATAGAAAAACTGTCACTTTAATGTTCTAAGTAAATGTCTTTTTGTGTGTTTTTAATTAATTCTAAACTAATCTTGTAAATTTGAATGTTGTGGGGCTTTCGGCCACATTGATTCGAATTTTAATTCACCAGAATAACACAATGCTTCCCATTTATCATTGCATTTCTGGCATCACTATATGATTTGTCTGCAAACAAAATCGTCATTTTCTCTATCCTACAAGGACGTGTCTGATACTAATTCTATATTTACGAAATTCAGTCGTCGGGAGCATTTCTCGCAAGGTCAAGTCCTGGGCAGTGGAAATCCGTTTCAAGTCTCCCTTATTCCACTCCTTGCATTAGCTTGATTCACCGAACAAAACGACAGGGACAAAAAAAAGTCCCAAGTTCGCATTTTCGATTTAGTGCTAAGAGGCTGAACGTATGTCAACAATTTTCGTCTAATGGCTGAGCCGCGGGCAACGCGTCCCCCTCCGTCGCAACAAGTGATGAGAATTGTCACCCGGGCCCGGAGAATGGAAGTCTTGAGACAAATGGCAGGAGTACCCGCAAGGCGCGCACGGGCCTCGGTAATTGCCGTAATTGTGATCTCATAAAAGTAAATGAATTGGCTTGGACAATCAAGCAAACTAGCCGATTATGTCCTTAATTAGCCTGGGAGACGTAGACTTATAGGCTCCGCGGGGTTTCAAGCCCCTCCGCTTGTGTATGCCGATGTTGAACTTGACGCAAAGGACAGCAGTGAGAATACAGATGTAAGCATCGGGTTCTACGCGTCAAGATAGCATCACGGTGCGATTATAATTATTTCAAATTACAAGAGGATTGAGAACACCGGCGTAAGATTCACCTTTTATGATCGTGGTATGGAGTATTCTCCCAAATAAATTTGCTCCCCGCTCGAAGCAGCGCGCGGCGGTCCCTTGATCTTTTCCGCCCGCCGTGTATCCCCCCCCTTTCTCTCTCTCCTTTTCACGCTGAAGCAGTTTCATTCCTGACCAGTTTTATTAACTCGCCATTTGAGAAGCCTAAAATACGCGAAGTAGTGTCGTTGGTGTTCCTTCAAACGTTAATGATTTGATCGGTTCGACAACAGGCTGCATCGGAACCGGACGCGGCCACCTGACGTCTTTTATTAGATCAGCTTAACTCGGCATTTTAACCCGTCAAACTCGATAACTTTTATCCTATCAACGACTTTGCATTTCCACTGACGGAGAAGGATCGTTATTTGCCCAGTTGTAGCATGCGGATTGTTTTTGTTCCTTCCGGTGTCGTGCCCGTGGTTATGCCAGCATTCGTCCAAATTATCTCCCAAATGCGCAGCAATAATTAATTGACTGGGGGATGTGTCTCACGCACTTTCCTTTGAGCGATATGGTGTGTTCCTAATCACCGACGTCTCTCGTGTGTTTGTTCAAAAATTAGTTGCACGGGTACGGGCCCGAACGACGTCACGCGTTGTCTCCTGCAGTAAACTACAATTGATACATTTTTTGTCGCGATTGTAATTGGCACAGAATAGCTGATAAAATAGATTTTTGTGTGTGATTTGAACAATAATTTTGCCAACCACAAATAATTCCGTTTTTTTGTGTCACTGACTAAAACATTTCGGCAATATAGGGTGTTCAAGAGGTCGTATCGGTATTGTGCAATCATTTTAAAACTACAAAGTTATTGCTTTTTTTAACAGAGGCAACATGCTTATGTTTTATAACACAAGAAATGTCCATCGAATTCAATTAAATTACTTTCGTTAAAAAAAAGATATGTAACTCTGGCGACATCGGTAACTGTTCAATTTGATAATGATGTAACTCAGTCTGCTCAGGGCACATTTGGTGTGTTTTGTATACTGCCTCTTTCATATACTGCCTCCGTCTTCAAATTTACTGTATGGTGGAGTCTCCTATAATCGCCTATCAATTGTTTCCCCCACCCCCCCCCCCCCCCCCCCCCGGGCCACCCCACCTTTGAGGTGGGGATTGTCACTTTTGAAGGAGCAAAATCCCCACTCCTGGGGCAAACATCTAGCGACAATACCAACCTAAATGGGTGGGGACACCCCCACCCTATAGGGTGGGGATTAGAATGTTGAAGCTATCATGTATGATTTGTGTTTTAATTAAGACAGGATCAAACAAAACTAAGAAACGCGTACGCGGTGCAGGGCTTGTTTAAAAGAAATGCCATCGGGTTTATATTATACAACACACATACCTTTATCCCCAGTGTATGATGACCAAAATCCCCAGCGTGGGGCTTAAAAGACGTGACCAAATCCTCACCTCAGAGGTGGGGTGACCCGGCGGGGAGGGGTGGGGGAAACAATTGATAGGCACATAACGTTGACCTCTTCGATTTTTTCCCGACTTTCCTCAAGTAGTGTTGACAAACTTCTTTGTTGATGAGCTCCAAACTCATTAAGTTGAATATTTATAATATTACCTTAATAAAACTTCCTTCGTAAATCATGTGAAAAATTTAAAGTATTTTGAAATTCAGTCCGGAAGTCAAATATGTGGTGTCCGGAAATTGGGCACAAAATCGGGCCCAGTGTCCTCTCACGTATATAGCGGACTTGAGCAAATCTCAATAAATCCCCAAGTTAACATTCGAGAATCTTTTAGAAGTTGAACAATTATGATAACCCATTAATATCGCCGTTCACATACCCAATTTCATGTTTGTCAGAAAGTTATTTTCTTTTTGGGCAGATTATAAAAGCGTTCACCACGCGCTTCAAAATAAAATCAGGAATCGTGTCGAAATTGCATTTCTACTCGTAACGTTGAAACAGGTCAACTGAAGATTTATGAACAGGGATCATGAACTCGCCAGAAGTTCACTTTGTGTGAGATTTGGGGTAATCTATTACTTAGGCAAGGTGCTAGAGGAAAGTATCAAAGTACGCCCCGTTAGGAGAGGCGCCACGTTTAGGTGCCACCAATACATGTAATATGTCAGGTGTAAAATCACGGAGTACGATCAGTAAGAAGTTGATGAGGGGTCATAAAAAAAGGAACACTGGGTTCTTGAAGGTGATGATGTTGAATTGATGATAAGAAAGCTAATGAAAACTGAAACAAATGTGAAATCAAATGTGAACATCAGTGATGATTTTAGTTCCATCAATGATGTAATACAGTTATTAATCGGTATATATGTATCCCTTTGATATTTTAAAATGGTGTAAGAAACCAAACTTAAGAACGTGTTTCCAAACCGCGGACTAAGTTGGGAATATGATTATATACTCGTTTGTTTCCAAAAAGCGACACAAGTTAATAACACGCTTATTATAATGACGAATATTCATCTGTCATTTTCTAGTACTGAAAAGATATTCTTGGATTTGCATGCATGTCTTATTTAGGGCCAGATTGGTGGATATATTGCATTGATTTTTTAGCAAAGATTTTTTTTATTTTACTGAAAAGTAGCCATGTTGTACTCTTATATCTTATTAAAGAGGATGTTGATTGCTGATAGAAATCTGCGTCAATTTGTAGTTTTATGTAGATTAGGGTATATTACAATAAAACAGGCAAATTATTTCTGCCTTGAATAATAAGTTACCTTTGAGAGCTGTTTTCATCACGGTTTATCAAGTGCCGTCTAGCGCGCTGACGCCATTTGTCTAAAATCGTCGCTAGGGGCAACAAACAAATATGACGCCATGTTACGGCTTCCCTTTGTGCCTAGTGCTAGGTACAAAAGGAGAAGCCGTAACATGACGTCATATTTGTTTGCTGCCCCCTCGACCACTTGATAAAAACAGCTCTCAAAAGTAACCTTTTTATTATTTCATGGCAGAAATAAGTGCCTGTTATTATTGTATATACCCTAATCTACATAAAACTACAAAATTACGCAGATTTCTCTCAGCAATCCACATCCTCTTTAAGGCAAAATTAGTAGTCTTAGTTAAAAATGAATGTGTTAAATTATGTTGTTGTTTTTCTTGGCGTTGATCACGTTTTAGAAATGTACTCGTTTGTTTCCAAAACGCGACATATGTTATTTTTTGTGTTGTCTTTATCGCGTTTAATCTGGTTTTTTTTCCCCAACCTAACAACCCACCAGTTTAAAAGGCACCCGTCTGGACACCAGCAGATACGGAAGAGAAGCCCGACCATGGCTAGTTTCGGGCCACTCCGAGGTCCCCCCGATAACCCTGGTTGAAGTCTCCACAGTTAAGTGACCCCCTCTCTCGTAATCAGCGGATATCGATCAGGCTTCCTTGTGTCATTCTTAATTGTGCCAATAGATGTGGACGTATAGCCCGTACCACCTGATGCTTAATACAGATTTTTGAAAAAGGACTAGATGTATGCACGTTCGCCTTGGTTACTGTAACTATGGTCCGTGCTGTAATCACCCGGAAAGTCTGCAAATGCACTGGGGGTCGGGGATACCCCCCCCCCCCCCTCCGTTAAAGGTCTGTGCCCCCTGCAGGTACCTCATATGAAAATTTATGACAACGACAAGAACGACAAGAACAACAAGAACGACAAGAATGACAAGAACGACAAGAACGACAAGAACGACAAGAACAACAGATTTACCACCAGTAATCTTTGTGTAATGTCTCAAGGAGGTTATGGAGATCTGCATAGATTACATTATTCTGTCATCACCATGATAAGTCTCTACAGCCTTCCCACACCACAACACACTGTATTCGCTGTGTTTAACGATGCAGATGTGTATCGATAAATCGTACAAGTATTAATCTCAGTCAGGCCCGTATACGCTGGATTTATAATGATGGTGCGTATATAGATTAGAAAGTTGGACGACTACTAAGCACTAATCCCACAAGTCCCGCTGTCGGGGGTGGGTTTTCCACTGAAAAAAAATGCATTACAATGTGGACCTTTTGGAATTGAACAAGAACAACAAGAACGACAAGAATGACAAGAACGACAAGAACGACAAGAACGACAAGAACGACAAGAATGACGACAAGAATGACGACAACGACAACAACGACAACAACGACAACAATGACAACAACGACAACAATGACAACAATGACAACAACAACAACAACGACAACAATGACAACAATGACAACAACGACAACAATGACAACAACGACAACAATGACAACAACAACAACAACAACAACAACGACAACAACAACAATGACAACAACGACAACGAGAACAACGACAACAACGACAACAACGACAACAATGACAATGACAACAACGACAACAATGACAACAACGACAACAACGACATCAATGACATCAATGACATCAACGACCAATGACAACAACGACAACAAAGAGAGCAGCGACAGCAGCGACAGCAGTGACAGCAGCGACAGCAGCGACAGCAGCGACAGCAGCGACAGCAGCGACAGCAGCAACATCAGCAACAGCAGCAACAGCAGCAACAGCAGCAACAGCAGCAACAGCAACAACAGCAACAGCAGCAACAGCAACAGCAGTAACAGCAACAACAGCAGCAACAGCAGCAACAGCAACAACAGCAGCAACAGCAGCAACAACAACAACAGCAACAGCAGCAACAACAACGACAGCAACCACAACAACAGCAGCAACAGCAGAAACAACAACAACAACAAAAGATCAGATGGTTTTGTTTCAAACTGTTCCAAAAATTGCGCACAATGGGATTTGTGTTGCTACATTAGCCCGTAATTAATTCGGCCACACTGTTCACATACGTGCACATCCACAAACGAACGCAAGCAATTTAAGCCAGGTTAAGATAAATGTATAGTCAGTGCGAAATGTGACGTTCAGTGTGAATCATTTCATTCACGGACGATAGTTCATCTATTTATTCTTCGTTTGCCCATCTCTTTTCAGTACAAATTTAAACTTTTGGCTGAAAATCGATTAGCTGCAATGCAGCCCCAAATTTGGCCCCAAATAAGACATGCATGCAAAACCACGAGTAACTTTACAATAGAAAAAATATTTAGGAAAAACGACAGTTAAACAAATGAACGTGTTTTGTGAAAGACTGCATAAATTAAAGAGTTGCTGCTGCTCTCTGTTAAGCCTTTAGTTAAATAAATAAATGGAAAAAAATAATGAAACCTCTACCGCCCACTTCACGATGTTGGCGTTATGCATGTTTTGCATGGCGAGGGCACGGGGGCCATGAGCTTCAATGCCCGGTGACGCTATAAAGCGTTTCCCCGTCTGTCTTGTTGCACCAGCTAAGTCATTATACTGACTGTGGAAATAATGTGGTGTCTCAAGATAACAAAAGCTCCATCATTTCAGTTACAAAACTGTTTTCTCGTTGCATGTATTTTTTCCGACTAAATAATATCACTGCTAGTTTTCACGTCTTTTTGCTGCTCTTTTCTTTTCTTTTTTGGCGAAGACTATCTAATCGAACGTTTTGCGGGAAGAGGTATCCAAATTCCTTGGTTTGTGAGGCTGTTTCAGCTAAACACAGATTCAACAAAGCATATTGCCATGGCCCCTCTTCTGCGAAACTTTGCTGCGCTTCACACACGTGAATAAATAATCTCATTTCGTACTTCGGTATTTCAAATAGTGGAACTGAGTAGTGTTTCCCCCCTTAAAAGCAAGCGAGGGGGTGACGCTGAATCACTGCCGGAGTCCTGCTAAATCTTTCGCTAGATTTGGAGGCGCAGCGGAATTCCCTCGGCCTTCGCTTCGTGTGCGTAATAAGCCAAATCGGAATTACAAATACGACTGTACTGCACACGCGCATTAGGCGGATCATATCAAGGGCCACTTTTGGATAAACACGGCTGGATTGTGTACATAAGTCAATGGGGAAACTGGTAAGCAAACTTGGAATTTCCAAATGTTCACGTCATCTGATCAAAAGTAAAAAAAAAATGTTTACAGATCAGTAAACGTAGAGCCAGAACTGTGATCTGTTAAAAAAAAAAGATGATTGTTTTTCACCAGAGTTTGAGCGAGATGTTTTTAGAATAAAATTGCGTGATATTCTCCTACCACTTTGTACATGGTGAAAGTTTGCTCATCCATTTTCTGCGTATGCGCACTGTAATTCCGGAGACAAACTGAGCACTTTGTATCTGCACTGTATTTACAGGAGAAAATCAGATCTCCATCATCATCAGCATATTATTATGTAACATCGTTATCATCATCATCAGCAGCAGCAGCAGCAGCAGCAACAAAATGTCGTTCGGGAGAGGAGTATGTTCTAATGCTATTTTTTTTTCATGACAACTGAGCGCCATTCTGACACTGAAAAGGTACATTTTTATTTTGTGAGCTAAACAAATATTCATTGCCTAGCTGTTCAGAGACGGAGCAAAGAAAGACACACAAACTACGCAAGACTGCCCAAACGATCCTCGGCTTAATATTACGGCCGTCAAAAACCACATTTGCTAAATTAGTAGCAAGTGATGAATTATCTACTCTTCCAAATTACCCATTGATGAATGCGGCTTGTGACTGCCCTCCACCACGAGGCCGCTCTCCGCAATGGTTCCCGATACGGTCGATAATGGTTGGTGTGGCGCAATTGTTGGGGTAGTTATTCAATAATGATGGCTCTTCGTTAGTTCGTGGGTTATGTAAACTGCCCGTCGGATGGCCGTCAAAAGGGTCGCGATCCATTCCTAATGGGCATCGACGACTTCGTTTTGGCCGCCAGTTCGGTCACGGACTGGTGAGTCCGTTTCTCGCCAAGACGACAATGCGGGAAATATTCATCGAGTCCGTCCCCCCGGGGGGAACCTCCCCGCGGCAGTTTGTGACTCCATCCTCGATAAGGATATTATGTGCATAGATATCTCAGCCGCGGAAACACGATCTGCCCACGGACCAACGTGATTTTGCGAAGAGGCTTTGTCCCAATCCGGGCCCGGATCCCTTGTCCAATCCGACCCCGTCTTGTCAGTATTACGGCATTTTATCATTATCAAGGCAAACTCCATCCGCCGGAGTCTGCTAGCGCTTCAGCGCCCACCCCCCGGGAACGTTTGTATATAGATGAGCGCGAAATCGTTCTGGTTTGACTAAGACAACACGGCTTTGCGCGGGGGCTTAACTTGTTGATATTACAGACGACAACCTTTCTTGCGGGATTTGGCGATTTGTTTTTTTGTCGAAACTCAGCCCTGCCCGGCGGCTTGCTTTAAACCCCCGTATGAATCCGGCCTACGCGTATCGCTCCGGCAAGAAAACCACGCGTCCTCGGGAAAAGATCTCTTGTCATTTGGGCTTATCTCTGCAACGACTACCCTGAAGGAGGCTGTTCTTGAGTTATTGGAAACCTTCGTGAAATCAAAAGGTTTTTTTTTTGGTTGGCTGGCTTTGTCGTGGATCCTTTGGTTTAATCCCCTGTACTTGAATAGCTGCCTAAGTTTGAGCACATCTGTTCTAAACAAGACTTTAATCCCATCGTATAATGATTTCATTGGAACATTTTTTTGGGGGGGGGACGCAATTGGGACTGCATTAGGTATCCTAGGAGCGAGCTGTGTTGTTTCCCATGAACGGTCTTTAAAGCCAGTTTCATATTTTTCAGACAATCGGAAACCTTGAGGCTTTCTCCAGATAAGCCTTCCAGTCAGAATGAAAGAGAAAGGCTTTTACAAGGTTTTATCCAGTGGACTCAAATAATCAGTGAGTTTGAAAATGATTTTATAGACCCCTATAGCCCGGGTGTTTCCTCTGCGCATTTCATTTGGGGCGGGGGAAAAAAAGGTAATAATTCACGGGGTTTCCTACGCGGGGCGAAATGATTTTGCGACTGCTTTAGAAAGTCAACCTGGCGGTCATAATTGGAAATGGTACCCCATACACATTTCTGTCAAACTTCGTCAAAACGGCCCGGTTAACAATGTATGATGCTACAGAACAAAATGTGTACACTAACGCGCTAATGTTTAACTGTCGTGTTTCATAAATCGTTTTATGTTGTGGTTTCGCATGCACGTCTTATCATGGGGCCAAATTTTGGGCTAATCTTGTAGGTATGATTTCCAATCAAGATTTTTACTGAAAAGTAACCACATTGTGCTCTTACATCTTGATAAAAAAGGGCAAAAATGAAATTTGACAGTTGAAAAAAAAACCTGTTCCACTTTGCTTGGAATAGTTGTCATAGTCTGGTACCTGACTCTTCCATGCTTATACCACACGGGAAGTATTATCTTTATTGTCCGGCATATCTTTACCCGTCATTGTCACGTGATCATATTTAGGGATCAGTTTGGCCCGGGCCACTACTTGTGCAGCTTCCGATGTAACTTTTTGGCTAACTTGCCTCGCGGAAATCTTGCATTTCAAATCGGGCATGCAGACAAAAGGCAATGTGAGTAGCGACGTGTACAGATTTGGTTGTAGATCGTTAACCACGTGACATGTCTCCCTATACAGCTGACATGCAATGACGGTTTCATTTTTGTAAGAAAGTGTAAGATACTGATATCACCAAGTTTAATGTGACACAAACACAGTTTTTAATCGCCTGGTTTCCTCGCCTGGATATAACCTGCATATACCCGCTTGCAGTTGGCCTAAACCTGCGTGAAGCAGCGTACGTGTCCCGTCTCCACAGCCGCATCGACGGCACATCTCCATTCTTTATTAACATGGTTTTGTAGCATTTCGCTAACCGCCGGCTACCAACATTGCAGTGAATCATCGGTGATTTTAATGTGACAATGGGAAGTTTCCTTTATTTTTGTTGATTTTCGGACCGGCTTGCCATGACTCATCCCGCGCGTCCGTGGCCACACGCCGAACCACACTGACAAAATTCAACCCACGTCAACTACACAAGCTACCCTTTTCAGGTTGATAAGAAAACGCGGGAAAACTCAAAGCGCTGCTTGTGTTGGTCGTAACATAGTTTGTACCTTGTCAACATTTATACTATAAATAACTCACACACACGCCTGACACGATTCAGTACCAAGTCTACATCAGAATGACCGAAAGGGGTGCAAACGACTCACGTGCATCATCCAATCGGCCGTGGAGCTGGCGATTACTTGCCTCATCGTGTGCAGAAAAGGGGACTTTTCACGGGTGTCTCAGTCCATGTCCATGGGAAACATGTATTGGTTTTACTGTCTTAATTTTGAAATTATTGTTTTGATAACAAGTTGGTTTGGCAACGCAGCCGAAAAGGCTATTATGATGCAGGCCCGTACCGGGGGGGGGGGGGGGGGGGGGGGGGACTT
>JAULKO010000088.1:3107071-3117779 GCA_032356045.1 Mediaster aequalis | reverse complement strand
TATTCTTGGTTTTGCATGCATGACTTATATGGGGCCAACTTGGGAACTATATTGCACGTAATTGATTCTCTGACAAGATTTATAATTTTTACTGAAAAATAGCCACGTTGTGCTTTTATATTTTGAAAAAGGCAAAAATGAAAATGCGTAGTTAAACGTGTTTTGATCAATGGTGCGATCATCATCAGCATTTTAATTTTCTGTAATATAGTTTCCAATCATTCTTTAACGTGATTTAATGAATTTTCTATTTCATGTTTCATTTATTACCGTACAACATATTCAAAAATGTCAAGATTGTCTGTTCGTGTTTCGTTTCAAGGTCTGACGAAATGCCAGGCAGAGCAAGCCGCGAGTCGGATACAGGCCATGACGTCAACGGAAGGCGTGTTTGTCCCACAGTGCGAAGGCGACGGCAGCTTCTCCACAATCCAGTGCCACCAGTCCTTCGGCTACTGCTGGTGCGTGACTGAGGACGGCAAGCCTATACCTGGATCATCGGTCAAGCAGGCCACTAAAATGACTTCCCCTCGCCCTCCGTGTAACGGTGAAGTGGTTGGGCAGCCGAGCATAAGTGAGCATTATTCATTGGGTTACGGTCGAAATTTGTATAAATCGACGGCATTTATATTGCGCTTTCAAAGAAGTATCCAAACGCTTTAACATTTTCTAGAGCCCCATTTTGGACGAGCAAAACCGTCCCTGGAAGCACACACGACCCGAGGCACCGCTCTTTAGTCGTCCTCAACCTACAAACTGTCTTGCTCAAGGACACAAGTACCATGATCCCCTAGATAGATTCAAACCCACATTCAGGAGACTCTACCACTTGACTCCCAAACCGTACGGACCATGATGCTCGTATAGTATAGTGCTCGGGGTAGTGCTCGGTCATTTTCGCGGTACTGGTCCAACCTGAGAATCGTAGTAAAGTATGTACTCTATCTTGTATATTATTTTCTGTGAACACTAATATTCGTACCCATCCGACAAACAGTTCAGCAAAATTCAACGCTGCTGGATGGATTCAGTTCAAAAGAGGTAATCATGATGCCAAATTCATATCAGTATTCAACATGAAATCGATAGTTTGTTGTCACAACATTGGCCTTTTCCGTTCACCCAATTTGCATATTGATCAATGTGCATATTGACCCGATCACATGCCGGCGTGTGTTTACAAGGGAAAATAACACGATCGAGTTTATCAGGGCCAGAAATCGGGTTGATTTGATCATACTGGAGCCATGAAGACTACTTGCTGGCATGTATTTTAATGCTGTAGCGACACGTTTTCTCCAACGCAAAGGCAAAAATAAATTGCTTATATTGGCTCTTACTTGCTAAAACAGCCCAAACTAATACTAAAGTTCATGACTACGCGTTTGATTTATTTCTGGATACGAGCCGAGTTCCCTCCAAGGCAAAATGTCATCACTACAATGCACCGGGTATTCCTTTAAGAAAAGGCAGGGATGGAAGGAAGTGTTAGTATGCGACAGAGAAAAACATCACTGTCGGGTGTAGGGACTGACAAATCCATTTCACATGGTGGTCATGATTGGATTCGAATCGGGGTGTAGGAGGGAAAGTACATACAAGGAGGGCGGCTGCACGAAAGCCAACCCAACGAGAGTCGGTTTTCACATGCACAACCTATACCGGCCTGTTCATTGCTGACATTATAGATCTCCGTTACGAATTATTTTACATCCGTGCTTCGGACGTGTTTTCGGGAAGAAGTGTTACATTCGTATGCATTCACAGCCGAGAACAAAATAAGATGGGAAAGCCATGGGAGAGTCCAAAGGGAAAGGGGTAAGATATCACGTGAAACATTAACTAGGAGTTTCGTGGGACGAAAGTCATTCCTTGTTGCTTTGTTTTCTGTGATGGAAGTTAATTGTCTGGAACCAGAGAGGGGGGAATGATGCAACATAGCTGTGTTCGATACGCAGTCACTCCATACAGCTAATTTCTTTTACATGACAGGAACTAGGTCATCCATAATTGAGGCGTCTGACATGAGCCTACGATATTAATTTCGGAGTCGTCTCAAGCTGTTTCTACCGTGGATTGGCATTGTGTCCGGGCTTGTCGTGTAATCATTTCATGGCAGTTCCTTGGCAACTGTTGATAGATTGAAACTGGAAACGGAGAATCAGTTCCACACGTATCGATATAACGCGTAGATGGTACAGTTTAAAGGGACAACATCGTCGGTCCAATTCTAGTCCAGAACTTTAAACCGACTCTCATTGAAAAAAAAATTCCCTGTGCAATGCTAGACCGGTTCTGTCTCAAATTACTTAATATTGCCACTAGCCAATCAGTTATTACGGAAGTAGCGTGCTTGAATACAGTACCCAAATCTGTGTACACGTCACTAATATGCTGACGTATACACATGCAGATTTGCCGGCTGTATTTTTATAAGCACCTGAACTCGTTTCTATAGAGGAAAAATCACAAAGCAATGGGTTTTTTCCTTTTATTAAAAATGGTAACAATCCCGATCCATCTGTCGATTGGTTGTTATTTATGACCCTGGAAGTGAATCATGGCATCTGCAGATCTGGTCAAATCTGTGGGGAGCAGTTTGTCCAGCTCATTTAGGCCTGTATATGTAATTCCATGCGCCATATCCTGCCTGTCACATCCCCCAGCATATGCAAAATATAACCCCAAAGATGATTGCATTTGGTCATTTATCCAACAAATGTCATGGGGTAACGATGAGAACCAAAAAATTTAACACGTGCCATGAATTGTTGCTCATGACGTGTGCCGTGGTTTATTTTTACATTTTAATAGGTAAACTCTCGAGCGGACGTGGCGATTTCTTACAGGGATTGGGGCTGGTGCTATCTTTTGTGTACAGTCTATGGGCACATGTATAACATTGTTTTATTGGGAGGGGTTTTTCGAAAACGTTAAAGGGGATGCGCCAAACCCCCCCCCCCCCCCCCCCCCCCCCCGCCCCCGCCGGATCGCTGTCCCTGCTACAGAGTATGAATTTTCTTTTGAAAGGACATTTGGCCTTGGCTTACAAAGTTTTGCATTGTTTCTTTGAAAACTTGCTGTACTAGATCTTTGCTGACTGTTCAGTTTGTCCAGTTCAGTTCACCACGCGGCTAAGTTCTTGTATTTGTGATATTTTTTAATCAACTGGAGATGAAAAATGTCTGAATTTCCTGAGAAAATGTCTGTCAGTCAATTTTCAGATCGTACTTCGTATTGCTTCGATATTTGCTGTAGAGTGTTGTTGCCGACCTGTAAGGGAGACTGGTTTGTCTTCTTTACGGCCGAGGCTTTGGGAATGCTGGTTCGACTTCCGTTATAGGACACGGTGCTCGCACCCTTGGGCAGGGTACTTTACCGTACTTGCCTCTCCCTATATACCCTTGAGTAACCTGTGAGGGCAATGTTGTAACCGTGCGTACGGTTGATTGACGACTACAGACCAGAGCGCCTGTGTGTCTGTGTATGCTATCCATGTATATAGATGCAGGAATGAATATAAATCCGTCGATCGGGAGTAATGACGGCCTGCGAAGCGCTTTGATCCTCCAGTGAAAGCGCTATATAAATGCCGCTATCATCATCATCATTATTACTATTGTTTTCTGTTACCACAGCAACATTTCTCCCACCGGTACGAAAGCATCCAGAAACCAAGGGTAAGTCTTTGCTGTCGAAACATGACCAAGCTCCCCCATATTTGTGAAAATTGTCAACTGTCGATGACAAGATAGCTGTTCTGTCTGTTTGACGTTCCGTCATCACCTTCCATGTACATGACTCCTTTTTCGTTTGTGCATGTGGACGAGGTTCACTTGGAGAGTCTGTTTGTCTGAATGTTAACTTCTTCCGTAATTTTAGTCGATTATGTTTTTCCTAGGATTTTTCAAAGAATACCTCTGTTTTTAACACAAACTGTCTCCACAGGGGGTCTGTAATGGCTAACAGAATACAAAGGGGCAGATTACAACATTTGCACTTATCCGAAAACAAACCGACCGAATTAGTCTCCAAAAAAACATCCTTTGGTTTAAAGATGCTAACGTATACCACACACCCTGTGAAATTATCCCATGTTCAAAGATGAGTCGGGCGAAAAATTTGTTGAGATCGAAACGGAGGGCTTTCAACGAAATCGTTTATCCTGAAAAATTAAATTATGCAGTGATTTTCACTTTTTCCACGATTATCTACATGCTGAAACTTTCACAGGCTAGTTCATAAACGTCTTTGTTTTGGTACAAACATCAACATAAAAAAGCTGATAATGTCTTTAAGGTAAAGTTTTGATTGAACACGGACCTTGGTATTTTTCATCTTTTGAAAGAGTAACCTAATTTTGACCCATCTTGCTGCAGGCTGTAATCAAGATGCGAGGATAGAATTCAACACAAATCTCAAAGACATTTTCAGGGAGGAGTACCACCGGCTGCCCACGACTCAGCCCTCGGAGACGACGGGCGGCGACCAGAGGACAGAGGACGCGCAGAAGCGGGTCATCGAGTGGAAATTTTCCGAGCTGGACAGCAACGCCGACATGGAGTTGGACCGGAAAGAGCTGAACTCCCTGGGGAGGATGATGAAGAAGATCGTCAAGCCGAAGAAATGCGCCAAGACGTTTGTGGAGCACTGCGATCTGGACCAGGACGGGCGGATCGCCAAGACCGAGTGGTCGTTCTGTCTGGTGGATAATAGTGAGTATGCGCTGGAAGAATGGTTCTTGTACTTGACCGTCACATCATGAGGACATTTCACCTTCCACAGAAGTTGCTAGCAGAAAATGTACCTGGTTCGGGACATGCTCATCTATTTTCCCCACTCTCGTGGTTGCTAAATGATTTCCTTGATGTGAGCAGTGATTGAAACGTAAATCAGAGAATGTGGGAAGGTGAAAGTCGAATCTACACACGTCCAAACTAAACTTTCATTTTCCTACTACCTCTAAGTGCGTAGAGTAGCTGAGTAGATTTGTTCATGCTTTTTCACCCAACCGAAAAAATAGCGGCTATTTTTAGCCCATTCTCCCCTTTCTGCTGAAGCTTCTGGCCACCCATACCACCTGCCAGGCATTTCCACACACACTGAATGAATGAAGAAAAAAAACAACTTCACAATAATACATGTTTGCCTGTCCGACTTCGCTTACACGCCTTGACACTGCACCTGTTGATCTTTCACTTTGAATGTCTTAACTGCATGCAATATGAGTTCTAACCATTGTTTCCATTATGCTTCTTTGTTAAACGGTTAACTGTGTGTATATTGCTTGCATTTGTGCGAATGCTGCCCACGTTGAAGTGTTGCACTAACCCCCAAAAAATCTATTCAAAACTTTCTTTCATCGTCTAATCCTTAAACAAACTTAACCCATTTCAGCACTGTCGTTCATCATGCTGTTTTCATAGTCTCATATTTTGGGTAAACCACTTTTTGAAAGTTGCAAGCTTAATGCACATCGGCAGCCATAGCTGTATTCACCGCGGCCCACTTATTAATCCTTGCCAATCCGAAAAGAAAACATCCCGAAAGTATACAGACCCGATTCAGCTTGGGTTCGATTCCCGAGATCGTTTGTAATGCATCTTGCCTGTGATACGAATGTGCCTGTGACGTGTCTGTCTACATGACCCTGCTTTGCATTCGCTGAAACTCTGTGCTGCATCTCAAGCATTGTGTCCTCCAATTCTCCTTGCTTAAACTCCTCTCCTCCCAACCAGTGACTCTCTTCTCACCCCTTCCCTGACTTGTGCTCACTCGCTGACTCCTCCTCCTTTCAGCCTTGACTCACAACCGTCTCTCCATCTTCTTTATCTTCAAACTCTTCTTTGAACTTCCTCCTCGCCATGAACCTTGTACCCTGCAGTCTTCTCTCCTCTAGTCGGTGCATGGGCATGCGGTCTGCTTTCCTCTTTAGTTTATTTCTTTTCCTCCGACCTTTGGGTATCTTCCGTGTAGACAGCCATGATTTGCCGGGCAAGTGCAAGATTGATGTTTTTTTTACTAGGTGCCAACCACCGGCTTTAGTACTCCTGTAATTTGTAGTCTCGTTCCATCTCTTCTTATCCCTCAACTCAGATGAGCAAGCGGAGGAGCCCACAGCCGACATTTCGCCGGATGGTAAGTCTGTTTCGAAAACACCAACATCCGGGTTGTGTTTAACCATATAGATGTGCTTTCTATTTCAGGTTGTTTAATGATTTGCCGTGACTTTTTTGTCGGGGTTGGGTATTGGTGTCGATACGTGAGAGAACAAGTCCTCTAATTTTAGAGAGTGAGACAGGATTGTTCTACCCTCCACCCCAACCCCCAGGCACCAACACACACTTACGCTTTTGACTAGCTCGTAGTACACTTATGTGTAGAGCAGTGCCATTTTCCTTTAGATGTATGCAAAATATCCTCAAGCGAGGTATTTCGAGGACACACTTCAGGCCCGTAGCCAGACTTCGAGAAGGGGGGGGGTCGGGTCGTTTCTGGGGAAAGTGGACCTTTGTCCAGTGTGTGCCAAAAAAAAAAGCCCAAAAAGTGAAGCCCCAAAAATTTTCCGTCCGGAAAATAATTTGAAAAGCGGGGTGGGGGAACCTTAGACTCTTTTTTCCCCCTGAGGACGTCTTTCAATCCCAAATTATTACGAACGATGTTATCGGTCGTCTATATCGACGTCCCTGGTGCTTCTTCCATTTAGAAAAAAACGGACCTTTAAAAACAAAAAGCGCACCTGGGGGGGGTCGTCCGACCCCCGGACCCCCCCCCGGCTACGGGCCTGCACTTTTCAAATAGACCTTTTTGGCATAGTTGAATATTTTCACCAGAAGTCTGGGACAATTTGCCCTAATGTGCACCACAGCGAGTGAAGGACATCAACTTTTTGGGCCAATTGCGTTCGCAAAATACGAATTTTCATTTTTGACTGAAAGGGGATGCATGAAAATGAAGTTTCTCCCGAATGTTGTCAACAATTTGAAAAATCGTTATAATTTATTTCTGAGATAGGGCGGTTTATGAAATTTCGTATAGTTATTTGCGAACGTGTTGGGCCCTAAGATGCGCCTGGAACCCCCACGCCGTGGGCTTCCCGTCCCATTATGTCCTGTTTTCTTGCTATATCGACGCCCTTCAGGATGGGAGGGGGTTTGTTTCCCGTTCATCCATTTGCTGATTAACACCATGTGAAACTGATGTGTAATTATGCCAACAGATCTCACTCCGCCAATCCGGATTTTGCCGGCCACCCCTCCCCCTCCAGTTGAGACTGGGAACACAGGTAAGCCCGGGTTCGTATTCGTATTTAGATTTAGACCTACCTCTCAATTTGATACATGTATTAGCAATTTGGGTTCTGGGAAAGTACTTTGTCATAGTGCATCGGTAAAACGATACCGCATCGTACGGGGCCGGGGCTGAAACTACCAGACATCTGGAAAACTTCCCTGAGTTTTACTTCCCCAGACGCCGCTCTAGACCGACAAATTTGGTGTGGGTGGCCAATTTTTGTGAGCCTGAAATTCATACATTTTTTGCACAATTTTCGGACATCTTCGAAAATCTGTTTGAAATAACATACGGTCTCGGATGGAACTTCGTTCACTGTCAGAAAGAGGCAATTATTTGAGGGGGTAGACAAAGTTTTGGGGGCCCATGGATACCCCTCGTAAATCGTGTTGTGCAATGAACAAAGTCTGATTCATACGACATAATCAAGCAGACTTACCGCGCATATTTCAAGAAACATTATTATTTAGTGAAATGAACAATCTATTCTTTTAGTGTAAGAGGACATTAATCTGGATCTTGCATTCAGATCTTTCTCCCACCATTGTCTAGAAAAAATTAGCGAATCCAAAGACTACAAACAAAAAGTGATGCATAATAGTTTTCATACATAAACATTGTTCGTAGCCTCTTTTCAAGTTATGAACGGCATTCGGTGGTTTCGAAAACTTCGCGATGCGATAATGCGTTTGTAAATCCAATACATACATTTTTCCCGCTGTCAAACCTCAACAAGTCCTCAAGAAAACCTTTGTAATTTACGTTCTATATCCTGACTGAACGTCTGTTTTGTAATGTGATGTTAATTATCATGATTTGTGTACCAGATGCCACCGTTATCGTCTCGTGCGAAGCGGAGAGGCAGCGCGCCTCCGACCGGGCCGAGTTGTTCCCAAAGAGCGGCGTGTTCATTCCGCAGTGCCATGCCGATGGCGCGTACAAGGCCGTCCAGTGCCACGACGAAGCGGGGTACTGCTGGTGTGTCTACGTGGACACAGGCAGGCCAATCCCCGGCACATCAACGCCGTCCTCTACTCAGGAGTTTAACTGCAACGAAAGCGCCATGTCGATAGGTGCCGCTGGAACCAGGGTCTTCACAGGTAGGTCATGACTTCCCATTTTGGTTCTCTTCAATGTTGGGCCTCATTTCATTGACTTCAGTGCCACTGTTTACTTTTAAAATGTTGATGATCAAAAGATTACCCTAAAACGAACTTGGGTCCGAGATGCTGAGGATATTTTCTTCTTTTTTGAATAAGAATTGTGTAAACATTCCAGTCTGAAGTATTTGGAAATTGCTGGAAACTGCTCTCAATTATTAGCTCTGTATAATTCAGTTTGTACACATTGCAGGAGGTCACTTTAATTCCCAAGCGTTTTTGACAAATGCCGCTCAGCAAAACAGTTTTTGAAAGTGTTGACATATTCCAGAGAAATTTTCATTTTTTTAATGAAATATGGTCCGAGTTTCTCTCATGGTTTTACGCAGATGTCGGAGTAACTTTTGAGCCAAATTTGTAAAACGATGTTCACTGCATTACAGCCAAGTAGTTTGAAAAATCTTTTGACAATGCAATGTTCAATTTATTCTTTAAAAAAAATTCAAAAGGAAAATGTGAAAGAACTAGCAATAATAATTAGTATCTCTCGTGAAGCAGAAATACATGTGAACACGTGAAACACCGAATGATTTATTTTTTTACGTGAAAACCTTCTAAATCGGTCTTAGACATTCACACTACCATCATTAATGGGGCTAGTTTATTTCTGAATTTATTCATCAAAACTACTGCGGCTGCAGTGATAAGTGAAAACTTTCTAAATGACAAGCTGAAATTCACATGTATGTATACACGGACAAGTTGCTAAGCAACATCTTCATATTAATTTCAAAGCAGCAAAAACCGCTTCGTGAACCCTTCCTTCCAACTGGCCTACATAATAGCCACTCAGACAAACGTGAAAATCGCGCCCAATACCCCTCATAAATTCCACACAGTTGGGAAATGGCAACCATTGTTACGCTTGTTTGCAACAATGCCTGTGATTTACTTTCCAAACAATGTTTCCCAAAGACCCTTTACACCAACAAGTGGTATCAGGTGCGCTAATATTGTCCAAGTGTTAACCGGATCCCCTGTCTCGGCCCATCTCTGCCCTCTCTATCTCTCTCTCCCCCCCCCTACCTTTTCTCTCCGTGTCCAACGATGACAGCCTCTTGTCCTTCAGTGGTTGATATTGTGTTCCAAGTTGATATATATATATATATATCCCCTCGTGGAGACAGGAACTCGAAGTCCTAAGAGCGAACGGCGACGTGCAGGTGCACAGTCGCCGTGGATATCTACCCGCAGGTGTCTCATTGCCGGCCCGCTCCCAGACGGGCTGGCCAATGACACCACCAATTCAAGCCGATTGTCTATAATGGAAAGTCTGAAGGGATTTCAGCCTGTCAAGTCGCACTCCCCTGACACCAGCACGCCTTCTCAAATAAGCAAGACATAACACTCGGTGTCTGGGAACAGCGGGCATTTACCTGTGCAAACCAGTCATACAGACACACTGCTCAGAAGTACATGTTGAATTTGTTAATATATTTTAGCTGAACAAGAAATTTGCAGATATATTGTAAATAATATGATACAATACGAATTGTGATAATATCACACATTACCTGGATCAATGGCAAAAGATGGAATATTTTGTGTCGGGGTGATGGATTTTTTTTTTATCTAGTTTAAGTTTTCGTGGAAATAGTGCCAAGATCTTGTCATCAGTCGGTATATAAAGGCTACGCACGACCATGTGACACTAAAACAGGTTAGTGAAGGATGCAGTGATTGATTACGGGAAACTACGAGGTGTGTCACGATCACGTCTCGTTGAACGGTCACCAAGATACAAAACAACATTGGCATCAAAGATAATTTTGGTCCTGAATGTATTTAATCAAGAAGGACGGATTTCATATATTCGTTGTAGATCTTCAGACATTGAAATTTAATAAATTGGACAGGACAGTCATGGATAAAACAAAACTATAATCGTCTATTGAAACGTAATTTTCCACACACCTGTTCAGTAGAAGCATACGTAAGAATTACAAATACACAATATAAAAAAACACAACATAAAAAACATTAAATAACGAAGTACAGAAAGACAGTGAGTGGCATGTCAGTGAGATGAAACAATGAAAACCACAATGTGATGTGTACATTCAAATTAAAATTTAAAATATTACAAAAGGAATTGCACCCCAACAAAATCGTGATTGGGCCAATAAATAAATAGCCGGGGGGGGTTGAAGCCCAACAATTATTTTACTTTTTACCCATAAAAATCGTGATTGGGCCAATATCCGCAATGGGAAGTTTCATGGGAAGTATGCAGTTCCTAATTGGAACTGCTTTGA
>JAULKO010000088.1:2652054-2665748 GCA_032356045.1 Mediaster aequalis | reverse complement strand
TATAATTATGCAAGTGCTCTGTCACATGGCTATACTTTCTTGGGAGGCGCTGGCCTGCAAGGTTTAAGGGGGGCATCCGTAAATAACATCTTGGTGTAAAAATCTGCAGATTTATCTCGTGCAATTTCGGTCACAAGGTGCTGCAAAGTACACGACTGGAAATGACTAATCTTGTGGCTTCAGATTATATAGGGGTAGTGCAGGAGCAGGTCAGAGGTCACGGGTGTAGCTTCTTATCGACGAAAAGCCAACATTGTTTTCTCAGCTATACCGGGATTAGATATTTAACACCATTGGATTTGGGTAGAGTAACAAGGAGGATGCAGATAGCTTGGAAGACCCGCCGGTAGATTTTTCTTTCCCAACGATTTAAAGCGGTGTCGAGGCCCGTGAAGTATACCGGCTGAGCGGGTAGGGTGACATGATATTGCTCGGATTGCTTGGTCTATATTGTCCAGGGTTGCCCAGATAGACAACCAGCTGGATAACGCGATGCGCTAAAGGTGTGCGGCATGGCCCCGGGCGGAGAGGTGAAATTACCGGTGCCATCCAATGGCGCGGCGCGGTGAGGCAGGTGCGACGGGGCGATTGCCACTTGTCGGTTCGGGTGTTGTTTTTCTAGTTTTGCGTGTCGGTTTGTGTTCAACTCTAAAAACCGCGGAAATTGAGAGCGTACGCGGGCCCGGCCGGGGCGATGGCCGGGTTCGACGAACTTGAAACGAAGGCTTCTCCCTTCCTCCTCCATCTCTCTTTCTCTCTCTCTCCCTCTCCGCGTTCACTCTTTCTCCCAAGAGACTATTATGGCTTGATGAAAATCGAGAATTGCAGGGAAGAATTGACCGGAATGATATTAATACTGGCCAATATATTGGTCAGAACGAAGCCCCCGGCACTCCGTGATGATGATACTGCCGTGGAAATGAGGGGAGTATAAGGACAGCGGGTGAAACTTGAGTTCGGAAGCCGCGTACACAAGGGGGGGAACGAGCGGAACGGTACCCGAGTTGTTCCTCATTAAAACTTCACCGTCCGCCATCCGGCAGACCCCGCGCTCTGGAACTGAAATGAAGTTGTGTGCCGACGCACCAATATCCAGAGAAAATTTGTTCCGACATTTTCGAATGGCGCGCTTTCACGAACACTTCTCGTTGCACGCTTTTTACTTACACTTAACAGGAGACACGAAACCAAATCATTGTTTGATTCCTGTTCAAAATATTAGAAACTGCAGCAAACTTTGTCAGTGTTGAGTATAGGCCTAGCTATAATTTCCCTTCTGATAAGATATTGTGATCGGTTTCAATACAATTTAAAACCCTTCTCCGTTATTGTGTTACTTTTAAAGAAATTACCTAATGGACATGACAGTAACTTATCTCGTCAAATATACCGGGTCTATCAAAACTACGGGAAACTTTTGAAGTGATCGATCCAACATGAAGACGGAATATCAGCACGGCAGACCCAAGGGCGGATCGGGGAAGGGGGAGGGGGCATGCACGCTCCTTTTTATTTTCCGTATTAGGCCCCTATACTATTTTAGTTTGCGTGCCCCCTTTTGTCCATGTCTGATCCTCCCCTGGACGTACCCCAGGGTGCCTACGTGGCTGAGCTGGGTGAGGGCGCTTGGGACGGTAGCACGTTCGCAAACTACTACAAACGAATATTCATGTTTACCTTTTTAAAGATATAAGAACACAATGAGGCTACTTTTCACTCAACATTAAAACATCTCGGCTGAAATCAATTGCCTGCAGTATAGGCCCCCAATTTGGCCCCAAATAAGACACAGATGCAAAATAATGTGTAACTTTTCAATCGAAAGTGAAACAAGTAAATTCGTGGTTGTTTGCGAACGAGTACTGGTTCTCTTCCTTTTGTTCTTGGTGTTCAAAACAGTTATGCACGCACATGCTGTAATCCCGAGAGTCTCCCAGAAGGCGAATGACAGTTGCAAATTACTTGGTGCTTAATATAGTGCTTTGTTCAAATTACAAGGAAATGAACTGACAAAAGACTAAAACAGCTGTAGTTCTTTCTCTGATTGTCTACTGTGTGTTTCCTTAATATCCGGGGAGATTTCTTTTTCACGAGTTAAGTTAGTTACAAGCTGAACGTGAAACCGTTGCGCCAACAGTCTCTCAGAGGGATGCATGGTTGTAAATAGCCGCGGAATTGCCTGTCCCCGGCCAGCTCACATTTTTTGCATGCTCTGAACATATTTTTTCCGAAGAGCATTTTGAGGGTCATGCAGTTGATATGATTGTAAAGATACAGTGTACCACCACAGTCAGGGATTGTGAGCTTGTGATTCTGAGCATTTGGCATGAATCGACCGCGCCTTGGGAATTGGCCCTACTTAGCTAAGGAGTGAAGGAATCTTTTATTTATTTGTTAGGGATGCACTGCAAGTTGGACTATTTTTAGGGAATGCCTTCTTCGGATCGGAATATCACCAAAATGTTTACGGTTTACCCCATAAGAATTGAAAAGAGAGTGAAAGGTGATAAATCAAGCTTCATTTTGATATATAGTTTAATCACCCTGGAGAGTTATGGGTATTTCTCGCTATTTTTTGAAGTTGGGGTATTTATCGCTAGTGTCTATGGGACTTTTTGTGTTGCTTGGGCACAGCCAGAAGGATAGCGGCTGAAAGAGAGAACTGGAGGGCGCCCTTCCAACCAACCTTAATCTAGTCGCGATGGTGCATGGTGCCAGTCGTTACTGTAGAGGGTACATGTAGGTTCAGCTCCCCCTGCAGAGAAAAGGCGAACAGCAAGACCATCATGGAGCTCCACGGTGAGACCACAGAGAGACCGAGGGAAGGTACGGGGGGAGGGGTTGCATGTGCCTTCCACTGGCAAGATGAGTGTCACTGCCCTTTGCCACCTGCACCGTGCGTGCACACCTGTCCGTTACACCATGGGGGTGGGTGGGTGTGGGGGTGGGGTGGGGGTGTGGTTGGAGCTAATTGAAGATCAGAATGATGATATTATACTAGTGAGATATATAGGGGGATGATGTTAGACGAATTAATGTGCTTTTTGAATGTGTAAAGGGAGGGCAAATGGCGGTGACGGACATTATCGTGCCTTAAAATTCGGACACGCAATTTACATATTTTAGGGAACACAAGAAGCCACCATTTTCTTTGATCTTCCACGTGAGCTAGCGTAAGGCACGTAAGCAGTAAACAGAACTAAGGGCAAACATTGTCGCAAGAACCACATGTTTTATTCATCCAGAAGCATCGGATATTCATATAATGCAGAGAGCTTCGTGAGTGGGAAACATTAGACCGTATACGGGGCTCAATCTAATCCCATCTTCAGACAATTTGCGATTGTGGTGATGAAACGCTACTACCGTTGTGCCGGCGAGATGCCGCGCGGCACCATGGCTAGAGGGGCCGAGAGAGAGGGGGACACCGGCCTAGCTTAGCGAGCCCAAGTGGATCAAGACGCCGAATCGAGGCTTGATGGGGGCGGTCCGATGTGCCCGCCGGTTAAAAGTTTCGCGCAGTATCAACAACCCGAATGGTGCGATCGATGATGAAAGACGACAAACATGCCTACTCGTGTCAGTCTGGCCTCATTTTCCTTTTTTTATCAGCAATTAATGATTTGCTATTTTTTTTTGATCTGTACAAGTGTTGGTTCTCGGGGAATCTCATCCCAAACGCATCCCATTACTGTCAATTTATGCAGACAATGAAGCAAGGAGGACTGGCACGTGAGATGGGGCGCGCCCGTCCCGACTAGACTGGACACTAAAGGAGGAATTCGGATAATTCGCCTAAATTTGAGCATTGTATTTTAGGTAAGCCTATGGCATTGTTCTACATGCGTACTTAGGTTGAGTCTTGGCATTCTGGAAGAAGGTAGTAATGTTGTATTGGAGGTTGTCTACTTCGTTGACTATGAATGAACCATGTCCTCGTCTTTGTTTTAAAAGTTTTTTTTTCTGCATACAGGTGCACACGGCCAAGGCTGGGAGACAATAGCAATGTTCATCTTTAAAAAAAAAGATGTACTGTCATATTGCATACATGTATGGATCAGACACAAAATGGCCGCAATGGTATGCACCAACCGCCCGCCCGCCCGCCCGCCACCAACCCAACCAACCCACCCACCCACCCACCCACCCACCAACTAACCAGTTTTTTTTAAAGCTATTTGAAATATAAGGGGCGATAAATGGGCCAACGTCCATTCTTTCGCCATGGCCTCAACATTTAATGGGGTGTTTAAAGGAAAATTGAACAAATTCCTACAGGGAACTGCAAAAGTTTCTATTTGAAAGTTACTGATGATGATGTTGCATGCATGTCATATTTGGGGTGAAATTGGAGGCTATATCGCAAGTAATCGATTTTTAGCCAAGATTTAAATTTTTTTACTGAAAGGTATAGCCAGAGTGTGCCCATGTCTTTAAAAAGAGGGAAAAAGGCGTTTATTTTGAACTACGAATTTCCATCATTCACTTTCTATTGAAAAGTTACACATGGTTGTGCACACATGTCTTATTTTGTAGCTAAATTGGGGAATACATATTGCAGGTAATTGATTTTCAGCCAAGATTTTTTAATTTTTACTGAAAAGAAGCCACGTGGTCTTTATTCGTAGTCAAGAACGAACGGGTTTGTATAAAAATTGGCAGTTAAAATTGAACGTGTTATGAAAAATCCCCGTCAACGTTGATCTCTAGAATTGTATACTTCGCTGGCAGTTCGGGAGGTTTCACAGAGTCATCGGGCATAATGTTTGACGTCGCCGTTCAAATTGTTTTTAATGATGCTATTTATTTAGACGGCTGGTGTCATCATGCAAAGATACGATTCTGCTGCACAAAAGGGGAAAATTAACGTTCCGGTATGAATACACAACGGTCGTGCATTCCATGTTAATCGCATGGGTCCTAGCGCACAAAATTCATGTCACTCGTTGTAGCTGAAACCATGGAGAAATAAAACAAACGCCGCCGTGCGGCAACAGTCGATACTTCCTGCTGAGTCAAGTCAGCGGCGCGGCCAAAAAGTCTCACCACTTGATATTCTCGCCACTTATTTTTGAACTGTCGCGCTCGGTTTGTTTTTCTCACAAAGGTCCGTGCTAAAAACGAGTAACCTTTTCAAAACAGTTATAAACCTGAGATATGAACCGGCCGCATCCCGTCACTCATTCTCATTCACGCCGAAGTTTTGCCAACCTAATATTCACCACGAAATTGCCAGTAATTGGTACACGTATGAAGTCCCCGTTGATATTGTTCTGCGGCAGGGGATCTCCAGGTAACTTGACTAATGCCGTCCCATCCCCTGTTTCCGCTGTCCGGGCGGTGTTGCATTTCAAGCCCTAAATCGGAGAAAATTAAACACTGCGTAATTGTGTATGAAAACTTGTAATAGTAGACAGCACCTGCAATTACATTTTTTTTAGGCGGGGGCGCTTTTCTCTCACCCTTCTCTCCCCCCTTTCCCTCTCCCCCTCTCCCCCTCTCTCGGCGCGGTCGGCGAGTGGTTGATAAGCCAAGCGCCAAATTTTAATATGACGACCGTTTATTTGGAATCTATGACAGTTATTGCTGTTTGAATTGGTCTCCTGAGTGGTCTGTCTGATTAATCTGTGTAGAGGAGCATTTTGCGTCTAATAATAGGGCTCGCATAAATAGATCAACAGCACCAGATATTGGAGTGCGTGTAGGTGCATGATGACACAACCCAAGTGTCAATGAACGCTGCCTCCATCAGTAAACCTCTCCAGCATTTCCCGGTGGTGTCCGCACAAACAATAAGGCCCCTTTCCATCGTTCTTGGCTCACTATATTGTCCAGAGTTACGTAATTACAGCAGTATAATAATGCACGGGAGTCTGGGTGTACGTCTGCGTCCCATAGGATACACGCTAGCGGTATTTGTCAAACGCATAATGCACGGGCAATGGTTTTATGCAAATGAACCGTGCGGGTTGCTCATAATTTGCATCCCATGCTTCCCTCCAAGATTGAACCCGTGCACAAGGTAATTTGGCGTTCACTGCAAATTATTACCTGGCTAGGTATATAAAATGCCGATTGGTTTACGTTGCTTCCTTGTCCATTTCGTTGATCCACACTGCGTCCAAATATTGACCAATCAGGAAAAGGGGCGCCGATTTCATTTGGGCGTTGCTGTTCATAATACAACCGAGAGTATCTGAATATTTTAGTGCAAAACTTCTTTTCATGAGTTATAATTCTGATTCTTGTCCAAAAGTTCCACCGATTTATGCAGGTTTTGTTGTTAAATTCCATGTTTGTCTATATAGCTTTACAAGCTTTAAGTATCCGAACAACTTGCAACGTACAGAAAGTGGATACAATATTCCTTTACACATTAATACCCATGACTCAATGGTAATTTTCAAACTGACGAACGCCATCTACTGCTTTAATAAATGACTTGTGTAAAATTAAGGTTTGTAACATAGCTCGGACCGAAACTCCTCTGTACTCCTGGTAATTATGAATGTAAACGATTGTTGCTGCTAATCGGCCTTCCAAAGAGTGCGGCCCAGTAAATAAATTGCCATGGACACCAGTGATAAATACCCCAAGCTCAACAAATCTGGGAAACGACTCACAGCTCTTCACGCTGTTCAAGATACATAATCAAGTTGAAGCTTGATTTCCCATCTTTTTTTTTTTTTGGGGGGGGGGCAATGTGATGACGTTTGGACGATATTCCCCTCCAAATATGGCCATTCCTAATAGTTCCGAAGCTCAAATTGCAAAGTCTCCATTTTGAAGGGGGGGGGGTGCTGGGTGGGGTGTGGGTGGGGACTCTTTTTGAGATTGAGGGCTCCATGTAATTTTCCAACTATTATTGTACTATTATGCACGCTGCACTCCAGTGTCGGGGTGACTACCACGAGACTTCTTTCTTTTCTTTGTATCTACCGTTTTCCTCTTTTGCCGACAGCAACACGATTTTGCCTTCAAAACGACGAATGTGCGGTGTCACACCCCTCCCCCAGCGACGCCCGTACGCACAAGCACAAAGCTAGTGACGAATACACCAACTTAAGGGACTATTTTAGTCTACATAAGTCAAGCATCCAAACTTGAGCAAGTTCGGACAGAGACCCCGCACAGATTGGCCAACTAATGGGATAGTCTCTGTCAGTTTTTTTAAGGGGGGGGAGGGGCGAGTCCATTTTTATCTACAAAAGAACAGTTTTTAGATTGTTATGTTCATCTGCAAAACAAATCTCTCATCCAACACAGTGTACAAAAGTATACATGAAAGGGAAATTTAAAAACTTGACCCAAGACCTTCGGGGGTTTCATATTGGGGGTAGGGGGAGGGGGAGGGGGAGGGTTCCAAGGGGGGGTACCTCCGTTTCCCCTCTAGCTACGCCACTGCTCCCAAGCCTCTTTTCTAATATGCGAAAGTTTATAGGAGTATCAACGGAATTTTGATCCCAAACTTTGAAGATTACCCACAATTTTGATATTCCAGGTACAAGGTCCTCAAAAACCGATTACCGGCCGAAACATATTTAGCCTATCCCGCCCTCCTTCCAAAACAGAGAGAATCCGTCTGAAAAAAGAAATGATTGAACGGATGGTGTAGAATTTTGAGATTTTGCGTGAACCGTGTTTCCCGAATTGAAAGGCTTTTCTCAAATAAAAACAAAATTTCATTAATGACATCCTTCACGCGGTCTGGCGTCAGTATCACAAAAACCATCTGTGCCGTCCAAAATTCACTTCAAATTATCTAAGTGATTAAGTTACAGCTAAATGCTCAGTCGTCATCATAATTTACAATATTGGTCGTTGTCAAAGGAATTACCCGAAACAGCACGTCAACATTCCATCTGCAGAATTGAGAATAATTGGCAAAGTCATTTAGTACTTCTGTTATGTACGACGACGATTCAAAAAGATTTATTTTTCGGCTTGATTTATTGCATTACATGAAATTTATTGGTGTTAGATTCGAGGAGTCATAAATCAAGCATGAGTTGACCAAGGAACTTGTACTTGTCTCCGATTATTGGTTACGAGTTCGGCGGGAGCGGTGTGAGCGATGATTAATGGCGGGGCTATCGGTCGATTGGTTGAGCGCCAAGTTCGTGTGCCTGCGTGCTCCGCGGGTCGTTCACAGCGCGGATCGCGTCGGGGGCCCCCGTGCCAGTGACTCCGCACTCGACTTGTTAATTTTGGCGGGGAAGCCCGACAAGTCTAAGATTTCAATGTCAATTCTTGACGAGCTTCTCACATGATTAATCTTGTGGAGAGGCAAGCGCGGTGCTGGGGCACGGAGCTGGCCGGCGCAAGCTCAGGTGGCCCGGGCCGGCGCGAGGACGGACCTCCAGCTTCTTGATTGAGTTTCGTGTTTCGTCCACGTAATTGTGGATTTGGGAGATTGCATTGGAGGAAACTGGATTGATTGCGTGAGTGTTTGTGCTACGTGCTGCTGCGCGCGCCGTTCGCGCTGCGCTCTCCCCCCGCGACTTACAAGGGATTCCGTTCTCGGATTCCACAGCACAACTTCCTGACCTGTCTGAAGATCGTCCGGAGTTAAATGCTTCCATTTTTCGAACGGATATTCTTCGTTTACTGCATAAAACGCACTTTACGAAAATGTAAATAACAGACTTATCATGCCGCCATTATAATATCATTAAATTTTATGCTTTTTATCTTTTTATCTATAAATAAGATCTTCACTGTATCTCTGGGGCCAATCTCATAGAGCTGCTTCAAGCACAGAAAATTGCTTAAAGAGGATGTGGTTTGCTGAGAGAAATTTTCGTTATTTTGTAGTTTTATGTATATTAGGGTATATACAATTAAAACAGGCAATAATTTCTGCCATGAAATAATAAAAAGGTTACTTTTGAGAGCTGTTTTTATCAAGTCGTCTAGCGCGCTGGTGCCATTTGTCTAAAAGTCGTCGATGAGGACAACAAACAAATATGACGTCATGTTACGGCTTCCCTTTTGTACCTTAGCACTAGGTACAAAAGCAAGGGGAGCCATAACATGTCGTCATATTTGTTTGCTGCCCCCATCGACGACTTTTAGACAAATGGCACCAGCGCGCTTGTGGAGACTTGATAAACAGTGATAAAAACAGCTCTCAAAAGTATTTTTGTTGTTATTTCAGGGGAGAAATAATTGCCTGTTTTATTGTAATATACCCTAATCTACATAAAACTACAAAATGACGAAAATGTCTCTCAGCAATCCATATCCTATTTAAGCACAAAAAAACTTGCTTAGTAAAATCAGGTTGCCAGCCAAAACTCCATGTGATTGTCATGCTATAAATATTACCCCCTCCCAGCAAGCTCCCCCAAAGTACACCCCCCTGCTTGATTGCTAAAAAAAATGAATCAAAATTACTATCTACTAGCTTTCCTGGCGCCACAAAGACAATCAATTTTGATTTAGATTGGTTAAAATGTATCACGGTAATCATTTTTAGATTGGTCGCTTATTCTGCATGATAATATGATCGCCACGCACGATAACTCTGCAGGATATGAAGTGACCAGACCCACGGTAACCCATGCATTTGAAGAGCCTAATTACTGGTAAATGCCTTGGGTCCCCTCCGAACAGCGTCTGAAGACCCGCCCCCGCCTACATGTTCTTTCTCTTGAGCACTGAGGCAGTCTCCGGCAAAAGCTCTTTCATTTTGTCTTCATCGTCATCAACACCATTGTCACCGTTATCAATGTAATTACTGGAAGGGGGGGGGGGGTTGCAAAGGGGATTCTTACCCATTATCTAGTCCCCTTTCCATTGGCGTATCCAGCGGGTGTGCGGGGGGGGAGGGGTGGTTCCCCCGGCGACACATTTTGCCGTTGTTGATTTGTTTTTTTTTAATTGAACGCGCCACCCCATCACAACTGCTACTACCCCCTTGCTTTTCAAAATACTTTTCAGGCGAAAAAAACAGGAAAACAGAATTGAGGTCACTTTCTCAGAAATTGTTGCGATTCCCCCCCCCCGACCCAAAACGTGGATACGCCACTGCCCCTTCCTACTGTGATTAAATCAAACATGAATAAAATGTTATCCTTTTGTAGTGAACAACAATTTATAAATTTTGCAAATCTTTTGATTTTATTAATTCTATTGGTTTATTTTGGAATTGAACCAAGGATTCGTATAAGAGCGAATTTAATCAACACACTAGCCAAGAACCCGTCGAGAGAAGATAAAGAAGGATTCCAGTTTTAGGTGCGGGAGGGAAATCTGAAATCATTAATGAAATAGGGACTGACAACCCAATCCACACAGTGTCCCTGGCAGGATTCGAACCGGGGTCACCAGAGGTGGACGGCGAGGAAAGTACCACTGCGTCACCCTGATCAGCCACAAAATTTATAAAGTTTTCAAAATCCTCGACATATTTTGACTACCTTTCAAAAATAAGGCCCACCCATTTTACTAGCGTCCCCGCCCCTTCCTTGTTCGCGGCCGTCTCCTTTTTTCCCTTTTTTCCACAAAATCCACACAAAAAAATGCAAAAGAAGAGTGGAAATGCCTCCCAGTCGATTATAGCACGTTTTAAATCGATTTGATAGGGTCAAATGTCGGCAGTTTCCACCCTTGGGCGACGACGTTCACTATGAATGTGTATACATTAATGTCGACAAAAAAATAAAAATCGGCGTGGTCACGAAGTCTGCAAATTTTCTCTGGCTAGTTTTAAATACCGCCCTCTGTCGAATCAGTAAAGCCAATCGAGAAACTGGACAAAGTTTCAAGATATCAGCGCTGATTCCAGACGAATTCTCTTTCACGTTGAATGAACTCAACAGACATCGATCAATCTCTCTTCAGCTAGGTATCTTCACATATTTTCAGTGTGGTTTGTTTGATGATATAGCTTTACATATCTTCACATGGATTTTATCTTTGCTTTGTTAAGATTTATTTCCGCATTGCACCTTCAACTTAAGTCCATTAATTAGATTGTCCTATACCTAACCCAGTGAATTTTTTATGTACGCCTATATACACTTCATGCATTACACGCACAACACAACGGGAAAACAAACCCATTTCTGTTCATTAACAGGGCTTGGCTGTTGCCCAGCAATCGCCATACATTTTTGTAGCGCATCATGTATAAGATTAGGTTGACTAAAATACGAGCATTGCATTTGTAATACCACGCACTGAAAGCCGTTTTGCGCCGTCCATATTCCTCGGAACTGCATATACAACATGTCCAGTGTACTTTCTCATTTTGATTCTGACTTGTCACACTGACACATCAGTCTAGTGACCTCTGACCTGACCTTGATGGTCCCGTCTGCCGGTTCACCCTTCTTGATTGACCCCCGTTCACGCTCCGGTTGATTTCCACTTAAGAAATCAGCGTCGGATGTCGCCCCGCCAGCCCAATTGTTAATTTTCGCGCGGTCCCCATCATTATCTCCAGGGTTATCGAGTTCGCACCAAATTTTTTTTGATGAGTCGGTTTCACTGCGGCTTGTCAGCAACAAATGCGAGGTTGTGATTTAGAAAGGTTTGACGGTGTCGAGTCCGGACTCGGGGCGAGGTCCCAAGTTGACTATCGGGGATGGGTGGCGGGTGGAAGGGTGGTGGGGATTACAAACCGCTTGGCATACATACATGGTGTGAACGGATGAATGTATCGTCGGAAGTACCAATCAATGCAACTGAAGGCAGCGGAAACAAGCAACGAAAGAGGACATGAAACCTTAAACAAACAAATAAGACAGGCAGGGGTAAATTCAGGGGGTGGGGTGGGATCCCCACATGTTTTGCGGGAATGGGGGTGGTCAATACAATCAACCTCCCACCCCACGAATTTTGAATACAATGAACAAAAAATAAGCGCGGTATTTGCAAAATAAAGCGCAAAACCTTAAACATACGATTAAATTATAACCATTTTGTAAGTTATGTGGTAAGTTATGTGGTACATCTGTTTTTAACAGCGTTCCCAAGTTCCCGATCCCCCCCCCGGGCGAAAATGTTTTGAGATTACTTTCTTGGGTGATTTTCAAAACAATCTTGATTATCCCCCCTTTGGGCACGGATACGCCACTGACAAGCCTACATGATGACACCCGGTTATTTGGGGTGGGGGGGGGAGCTAAACCTAGCTGAGCCAATTTTGGCAAATTCCACAAAAAACCTGGATTCACTGCGTTAAGAACTTGGTGCGGAGTCTCGTAAATCCCGTACGACAGTCAGTTACAATCCTCGCGACTGAATGCGGTGTGCTCGTCGTATTCCTGCATGGTGTGCTTGCAATGAGCTTTCGTTTCTGTCGTTGCAGAGAAGCAATCAACCGAAAGGAATAGGCCAAGTCACGGGATCGACATCTTCCTTGCTAAGGCGCTGTAAAACATCTTGAATATATTATTTCCATGTTGTGCGGGGTCCCTTTCGCCATGTTTCAATCTTTGTTCATATAATTTTACTAGTTTAAATGATCTTTGTCCTAAGTTGACCGATGATGAAGTTTGGAAGCAACGTCACGGCGTTAAACAAAAAGATTCATGCAACCCGCAAAAATAACGCTTGTTGCTCGCTCATTACAGGCCCGTACCCGGGTGGGGGGTTGCGGTGGGGGGGGGGGGGGGGGGCCCCCCCCCCCCCAATTCCAAAAGGTCCACACTTTTTGAAGCATTTTTCGAGGAAAAACCCATCCCTGACAGCGGGACTTATGGGATTAGTGCTAGTAGTCGTCCAACTTTCCAATAAACGCATCCATTATAATCCTGCGTACGGGCCTGCAACACCATAGTTTGAATTTCCGATAATTAAACACATGTAAAGGCGTTATACCGGTACACAGCTTACGGTAGACCCATAGAAATGATATGTAAATATCAGAACACAGTTCAGAGTTGTTTACATTGGCATGTAGGCGTGTGTCGATAGGAATGGATAGGAATACGTGACTGGTTCACGGTGCCGTCTTCTACGTGTATTTTGCCAGGTTGTCGCTAGTTACTAGCGGGCTGTTATTCCACGAGTCCTAATACGCGGACCAGTCCCTTCAATATCTTACCACTCACTGCTCAGGTAAACGATTGCTGTCAAACGGTCATGACAGTTATCGGGATAACTGACGGACCAGATGGTGATGATAGTGGATGATGGTAGCGTAATTCGTGTTTGTCTTGGGACTGCGCGATGAGATTCCTCCGTACACACCTGCTCATCCGACGGGGGCCGGCCGCCGGCGACCAGAGGCGCACCACCCACCCAAACTGACATACCCCCCCCCCCCCCCCCCCCCGCAGCTCCGACGCAGGGAGGAGGGCGATGGGCGTTAATGAAGAGAGCCGTCAATCTTGATTGTTGTTTCAGTTCAGATTTATCGCTAATTTTTGTTATTTACCTCGAAGCGATTCGTTTTGTATAATAACGTCCCCTGACGTCACAACGGAGGCTAAACTGTCAAAATGAGTCTTGCATGTACGGTTTTTGTAAGAGCATCCTGAGTCTATTCATTCTCTGCGGTTGGCTTTGCAGTTGCTGCAAATTTATCAGACAAAAAAAAATGCAATTGTTGGGCATCCCTTGTTCTGAAGTCAAATGGATTCAATCCCAATTTGCCCAGCAGTCCATAAATACTCCAACGATCTTCGCTTGCGCGGCTGTGCTGGAAAAGGGGAGGGACGTATAACCATCCCCTCAAAAAAGAA
>JAULKO010000088.1:2435811-2449097 GCA_032356045.1 Mediaster aequalis | reverse complement strand
AAATTATTGTGACTGTGATGTAGAAAGTAAGTAGGCCTCAGGCAATGAGCCAAGCAATCCTACTCTAAATATTAACAAATTTTTCTTTTTCTCATAGATCTACTTAAAAAAACCGTTAATTTTTAAGTGTCGTTTTCATCACTCACTTGGTGTTGGAAAGTTACTCATTGTTTTGCATGTATGTCTTATTTGGAGCCAAATTGGAAGCAATTTGCAGGTAATGTTTTTTTTAGCCAAGGTTTTAATTTTTACTGAAAAGTAGCCACATTGTGCTCTTATATATTTAAAATAGATAAAAATGAAATTGATGGTTACAAATGAACGTGTTTAAAACACGTTAATTTTTAAATGTCGTTTTTCATTAATCACTTTCCATTGGAGAGTTGATCGTGGTTTTGCAAGCATTATTTGGGGCCAGATTGGAGGCTATATTGTAGGTATTCGATTTTCAGCTAAGAGTTTTACTGAAGAATAGCCACATTGTGCTCTCATATTAAAGAAAAGGCAAACATGAAAGTGACAGTTAAAATGAATGAGTTCGAAGAGCAAGATTTAATATTAATCACTAGTTTTTGTTACATTTGGGGGCGTTGACTCGAACACTTGTTGACATTAAGGTTTGATGTTTAATGTGAGGTAAGTTTAACAAAAGAGAAGACATCTTGGACGGCGCTTACAACAACATTGTGGCCTATAGCACTTAAAGTTTTGCCAGAGAACGAGTGAGTTCTATGGTGTTTAAATTCAGTTCAACATCAGAACTCTTTCTTTCAACACGGTCATTTGGAAAATCAAAACCGAATCATATTCAAACGATTAGGTGCATTTTTCGGGCGACTTACTGGCACAATCATCCCACTGTCATTAGTTTCCAATTTGGTTCCGGGGGGGTTCGTTCTCGGGTCAAGTTCATCTTCGGAGTGCGGCACAGAGACCGGCTTCTCGAAGCTGTTGGACAGGGTTGGCATGAGTCATTGTTATGCCGGGCCCTCTAGTCTCGGCTGATTTATACATTTACACCTGCCAAGAGTTTGCGTGTCACACCTACAGAAATAATTACGGCAACCGTGTTGCGGCTGAAAGACGGTAGCCATGGCACTTGCCGACTTTGCGGGGTGATTTGCTCGCCTTTTTTTTGCTGATCGTATTTTACAAGCCTGTTTACCAAATGCTAAGCAGTTGTTTGGGACTGTTTGGGGAGCTTGCTCCGTTTGTGACATTGACAGGAAACGGCTTGACACGTTGGAAGAAGTCAGGAAGTTGAGTACTTACCAGAGGAGACAGTGATGAGTAGGGATCAAGTAATCGTGTATGAGGAGAACGACTTTTGTGAAAATTTAAAACACTTTCTTAGTTCCTGCTTAGTCATGTTATTAAGATGGGCCTTCAAACTTTGAGACATCAATTTGGTGTTTCTATAGAAACAGGCCACATTATTTATTCAATTATTTCTTTTTTGGGGAGGACACGTGAAATTAAGCCATTATCAGTCTTTTCTTATTCAAGGACTATAACAGACTATACAAACTGATTGCGAGAGCTTTGCTGCTGAGGAAATGCTTACACTTTTGATGGATGGTTCATGATGAATGACTTTTACAAAAAAATCACCGACATACATGCACAGTGCCACTGTGATAATGTGTGCACTGGCACCGTCCCGAAATGTGAAATGGTGTTGTAATTTTCTGTCAGTTCTCCAGTTTCATTTATGATGGAAGCTTCCCCAAATGACCACCAATTTCCAGTTGATGAATTTGGTCTTTTTTTATCTAGATATTCTCCATAGTCCGTTTCCAAAATGACAGACGGAATGGATTCTCGTCATATAACGTGGAATTAAATATAGGTTTCCCAGCCTTAATGTTATCCATCGAGTTGTCGTCTGGCATTTATCGGAGGTGATTGATGTCATTTCCCCATTTGTTGGTTGGTTGGTTGGTTGGTTGGTTGTCTTACTTAAGTCAGTTCAATCGCTTGTTTACCTCATCCAACTATTTGTCCGTTGAATCTATTAATTTGTTTGTTTCTGGTTTTCCGGTCTACCCGTTGGACATTCGGACTTAAGCAGCCATAGGCAAAGACGGCTAAAGAAGATTGTTTGTTGCTTCCTGCCCCCCCCCCCTCCCCGCTCCCTCCCTCCCCGTAGTGCCGCAGCCGATCAAGAGAGATGCGTCTACGGTGCCTGTTCTATTTTGTTAACATGTTACAGAGCCAGATATGCATGCAAACTGTTTTTATTTTATTGCAAAACAGGCTGCCAAACTTAGGATATTCGCACACACCCGAATGACTGAAGACAAAACACCGCCTTGAACGTATGGCGGGAGTAATGTTGCATGGTTTAGCTCTTATTATGAGATCTTTGTCAACATCTTGCTGTAGTATCGGATCTCCAGCTTCCACGTTTGGATGGAGATCCGCGGACCATAATTCATCACTCCTACCGTCTTCTATCTGTCAGTGTGCAGACACAATTTCATTTTATGCGCCGAGCCAGAAATTTCATATGCAGGTAGCGTTGGATCAGGTTTCATCAACCTACCATCTCCGAGATTCATCTCAGGAAAATAATACGAAAAGGGACAGAAAAAAGGGAGAAAGAGAGAAGAGAGAGAGACAGAGAGAGAGATTGAGAACCGTTATAAATCCTGGTCTGGAAAATGTGTTCCCTTTTTATCACCCGGGTCTGTGCTGATATTGCAATAAACCTGCGTGGGTTTGTTGATGGTGAGGTTTGGGTCTCTTTGCTCATGCTTCGGTATAGCGGGAGACAGTAAAAATCCATAAAAGCACGAGCAGAGCTGGAACCCAGCGATATCGCCTAATGTGGAGAGCCAACGGCAAACTGTGGTGTAGAATTGCACGCAGCCAAGTGAACGGGGAGCGGACAAAGACGACGGCCTTAGGGCTAGTCCTTATTGGAGCTGAAATAGAAAAGGCCCCACCGTTTGACAGGCACTCAGCGAGCAGACTGAGAAACCAGGCCAGAGCCCTTACCTTTAGAACAACACCAAAGACTTGCAGGAGAAGGGTACAAAAAAAAAATTCTCCCCAATGCCCCGACGCTGTGGACCTATAATCCGGCCATGAGATCTCACGTCCATCAAGTTGAATATTGTATGCACCGAGGCTTGGTCTTATTCTCTGCCCGGGCAAAAAGTAAACTTTGCCCACTGGCCTAAATGCGTATGCCCCGGCTGTAACCATTCAGCCGATCCACTCCCCCGCTTAGAAAAGCGAGCTTAGGTTAAGCGATCTTTTCACTCCACCCAAAGAATCCAGCATAACAAAACAAACTGTAAATTTTACACGGTGGAAGAAAAAAAACAATCGAACAATAAACGGGTATCTCATTAACCATTGGGTGACCCATGGCTTCACACTGAAACCTACAGTCACTGCCAGCGGGATTTTGATATCCGATAATAAAGCAAGTACTGTGTCAGAGAAATACGGTGGGCCAACCACCTCCCGTCACTCATAGCTCTGTGTCTCTTTTCTGTTCTCATGTGGTTTCCCCCTCACTTTGTGAGTATCACATAGTATCTTTTTAATCAATATAGATCAGTCTTGTCTTCGTTACCTTCGTTTTGGGTATCGCTCGTTGACGGACGTGACTGGCGGACCCCCTCCCCGCCCCACCCCAACACTTGTTAACGAAGATGACATAGTTCTTTATTGCCCCCACCCCCCGGCATACACAAGTGCTGCCTCATTCAAAAATAATAGTGAGAAATTTCGAAAAATCATTTTAATTAATGAAGCTAAAATTAATACTGATACTGACAGAGTCACCCACTCACCCTAAAGTACTCGGAACTGTTGGTGTTGAATGTAATATGTCTAGTTTCCCCGTGGTTTATGTTCATGGGCGGAAATCTGGGGGAGGGATATATATTCCCCACTTTTTTGGGGGTTGGGGGTGGCCCATAGAATCATCTTCCCATATTTGCCTTTACCACGGACAAAATAGGCGTCTTTTGCGCAAAATGACAAATTTAAAATCATGCGAAAAATGAGTATCGTTTGCTGATGTGCGGCCATGTTTACAAGTGCGTATATGTACATATGGTATACCTTTTTGAAGAGCGCCCCCAAGTTCTTGATAATCCTACCCCCCTCCCCACCACCACCACCACCCCAAAAAAAACCCGCTTATCAAAATATTTTCAAGGGCGAAATTTTTTTGGGGTGGGGTTCACTCTTAGTGTTGTGATTTTTTAGGGAAAATTCTTGGTCATCCCCAACTTTTGGGCACGGATTTCCGCCACTGGTTATGGTGGCTTTCCACCTCCCATTCTAGCTCCTCCCTCATGAAGGACTGCAGAATGACCACTGCCACTTCGTCGTCTGTTATCTTTCCGAATATGCTCACTATTCATCGCGTTCATCGTGCTAATTACCCTTCACCCGCGCCATCGTTGACGTCACCGTCGTCGTGATCATTGTTATCATCGTCCTCAATGTCAGTCCTCCCCATTATCAGAATATCGTCGTCGTGATCATCGTCATTGTCCTCATAGTCGATCACCGCCATGTCATCGTCGTCGTCATAATTGTCATAATTGTCGCCATCGTCCCCACCATCCCCACCGTCACCGCCGTCATCATCGTTTTTGTCTTCGTTGTCGTCGTCATCGTTGCAGTATCATCATAATCGTCATCAGTGTCAGTTTGTCATCAACGTCATCATTGCCACCTCAGTACTCTCATGATTGTCATCATGCATCGTCTTTGTCTTCGTCGTCATCATCATCGTTGCATCATCGTCGTCATTGTTGTCATCAGCATCATCACTACCACAAAGTACTCTCATGATTGTCATAATTGTCTTCGACATCATTGCCAGCATCAGTACTCTCTCGATTGTCATAACTGTTGTCGTCATCGCATTACCATTACTGTTGCCATTGCCGTTGTTATCTCCATCGTCTTACGGTCCTTGAACCAGCGTTGTGGGTGGTTGTTGACAGATGTTTGTTAAGGCTTAAGTTTGGAGCGTGCATGCATATTCATTTGCACCCGAATTTAATTTCCTACAAATTCATTTGCTTTTAATTAAAATGCAGTCATTATAACCACAACATGCATCAAAGACTTCGATGCTGTGTTTCTAAAGGTCAGATATTCAGACGTGTCCAACCGCCTTGAGTTTCAGTTTCGCCTGCATCTATGATTAGCTTCTACAGTCATAAACAAGAAAGCTTTGTTTTTGTTTGGAATAATGTCTGAATGCCCTTTGAAGGTGCGGGTAGCGATACTAGATCAAGTTACGTGACCGGTTAGATATAATAATAATAATAATAATAATAATTAATAGTTGTTATGCGCCGGTATCCATCATAAAGATGCTCATGGCGCAGATTTAAGTTGAACCTAGTACTAGTCAGTTTGGTGTAAATATTGTTTGGAGGCACAACAAAACAAAAATGTCTATGAAATCACACTCATTGTCCTGGGGTATAAGATATGTCATTTCAATACACAAATCTCCAACAACTGTTAGAAATAAGCTATACGACTATGGCGATTTGTGGAGTGGACGATGACGATGGTAGCGATAACCCCGGTGGCAACAGTGGCAGCGGTAGTATGGTGGTGCTGTTTTATAAGGGCAATGGAGCTGCTTTACCGTACTAGCAATTTCTCCCTCAGCCAACTTGCAACCCTAACATGATTCCTCTCAGGACAATTCAGATCCAAGATGGTGCCATTTTGAAGATCGACCATGTAGCTGAGGATGCGTGTACGAATCCGGCTAGTCTCTTTTCAAGATCTAAATGCTTGTCACTTTTTTTCGGGGAATAATTTAATGTTAAGTTCTTGCAACTGGGCTGAAATCAACGTATTTTTCACCTCGTGAAAAAACCCACATTTTTCTGACTATTAACGTTGTAAATATGCAAACTGTCATTAAAAATGCATTACATGTGATTGCCAGAAATATGGATTCTTTCCTGCTACTGAAGTATCAAAGAAAAATACTTGTGTGAATGACAAAATGGATTCGTCAGACTCTGGAATGCCTTCAGATCTCCATTTCGGGGACCAGACTGAATTTAAGCTATACGCACATGAAGTGCTGACGTTTTATGTTAATATGCTAAATAATGCGAGACAGGCGAGCCCAGCTAGCTTTGCTACGCGTCTGGTGGTTGTTGCGACCTCCGACAGGAATTATTGATAGTCACTTTAATATTTGATAAGTTTCGAATAGAGGTAAGACCAGATTATTACAAATTGCCAGTAGAAATCGGAATGTACTAAACGAAAAAAAGAAGGGGAAAAATCGCCCGAATATTACCGGGACTACGTAATCCATTGCCTCTTTCTCTTTCTGGAGAACAGACAAGTTCAGATTTTTGTTCATAATTATGTGACCTGCCACCACAAAACCCGGACAAAGTTGAAAAAAACGATTTTCAGTTTTTGATATTTTCAAATTCTCCAGTTCATCAGCCTTTGAATGATATATAACTAATGTGGGTAGCCCTTCCCTGTAATTCCGTTGGAGGAAATCAAGACTCCCACTCAATAATAGGCCTAAGTCAAACAGAGAAAATGAGTCTTTTTCGTTCGGAAAAGGGTTGAAAAACATCTTTATTGTGATCCGATTGTATTTACTTGGGGGAAATGCTAGGTGACTACTTAAAAATTACAAAGGTATGGAAATCTAAAAATCGACGATCCCACACAAAAATGACTTCACATGCATGTTTATGGGAAATGCATGGTTGCGACGTCGTCTTTTACAACTGATATTCTCGTAAGCTTTAGACCGGGGTACGGTATAGGGTCTGGCCTAAAGCTTCCGCAGGTTTTTAGCAATATTGTCCGCGGCCCAACAGGTCACAAGCGGCGGGGCGAGTTTGCATCGTCACCACGATGTTTCCCAAGTTTTACAGCCCAGCAAAAATTAATTCGGCAATTAGTATAGTAATCCTTCCGCCCAGCTGATTGTTATAAAACGAAGACTATTGTTTCTCCAATTAAAAGGGTGATTTGGTGGTCTGTAAAAGCGACGGATTGTAAGACAGTGGAAAACAAGTGTTGCCTGATGTTGTGGGCCTTAAACCTAATGGGTTTTGTGGTCTTATTTTTATTTTTTAGCTGAGGGTTTCCCTGTGTGAGTGGCCACTCCGGTGCTATGAAAATAGCACCTGTTTTGTGTGTGTGTGTGGGGGGGGGAGGTGCTTTGTTCAGGGGGAAATATCTGAAAATGTCGGTGGTGACCCGCTGGAAATTGAAATTAAATAAAAGATAAAGATACATTCTCCAGTTCTCAGTTTGTGTCAAACAAGTGAGAGGGTATGAAATTATTAATATTGTTATTATTTTTTACATTTGGACATTTATAATTAGTTTCTACAGGCGTGGTTGGTTTGTCTCTCTGTCTGTCTGTCTGTCTGTCTGTTTTTTGTTGTTGTTTTTCAGTGATCTGCAACCTCATGTTCTCCGTGAGCGTTGCTAAGACTTAGCCCCTGGCAAGTTGACGTGAAGAAACACGTCTGATTGGCTACCAATAATTTAACGCACATTGTTTTTTAACAATCGGAGCGTGTTTACACGGGCGTACTATTTTTTTCCCTGGAAATGGCGTGGGGGAATCAGGCAGAAATGACAAAACAAAACAAAATGGGAATTCTGGTCGACAAATAACCTTATTCAAATATCGAAAATATCGGGATATTGCGCAGGCATGGTGGGAAACAGCATAACACGGTAATATCGTACACAAGGGGAACGAGGTTATCACACACGCTGCTCATTTCCGAAAACTGAACTCAAGAGAGGGCGCCATAACACTGCAAAACTGACGCTGAGGCAGACGGCCACGGTTATGCGTTCGTTTAAAGACACAAAAGCTAGACATTTTATGATTCAACCATTTCTGCCAAAAATACTAATTAGGTTTTGAATAGAATATTCGACATTGTCTTTTATTGCCCTCAATAGACTTTCCTGAATCCAGTTGACGTCGTTCCCCTTTTTTGTTTAATTATGGGCACTGAATCCTGTAGTCTATGGGCTCAAGACTTTCTAGGTGACATGTATGCATTTCTCATGGGAAGTCTTTAAATTATCGTACATGGCTGTATTCGTCCGCGTCCCTCTCTTGACAAATTACATCATTATTATGAGGATTTTCAATTATAATGAAAACAGCAGGCCCTCTTTGGTCATTTGTATTGGTCATTACGGATAAAGTGTTATGAAGCTTGTATGCAAATTTTAGTATTATAGTTTTCAGTATTTACTGTTATCGGTTGCACGTTTTGTTATTTATTTATTTATTTATTTCGTGTTATTTTACCAGGGTAGCCCCATCAGTTGTCAATGAACTGTTCTCCCTGGGGGCCCTGCCCATAAAACATAAAACATGAAATAATAATGATACAAATACAATCACAAGCAAAATTATTAAGAATATTACCTTAAAACAAACAGGGAAAAAACCACCCCCATTAAGAAACACATTTTTAAGACCTAGATTAAATACACACGATATAAAATAAAACTATTTTAAAATAGTATATTAATTCATCAATTAAACATCATTATCTTCTATAAAATATTAAAATGTGACTTATCTATAATAACAAAAAATAAAAAAAATTAAAAAGTGACTAATCTATTATTCATAAGCCCATCAAACCTGTTTCACTCCTTTTTTTCTCTCATATTGCTCCTTTTGTATATCAATCTTCCATTGAACTTTGACAGTTCCTTACGAAGCTAGGCCTATGAGACGTTTAAAACTAGAGGTAGACTCGAGATACAAACAGGTGTAACGGTTGAATTCAGGACCGTTATTTTCACTAAATTTACTTTTTAAAGTTGGGCCTAGAATGTGGCTTTATCTGGGATTCTTGCGATGCAGTGGAAACTCCATGTTGCAAAGTCACAATGCTATCATTTCCTGCAAGGTTCCTCGCATAGTGCGATCTGCAATAAATTCAAATTTTTTTCCTTTTAATGCATCAGTAACGCAGCAAGTGTAATTTAATGTTCATGAAGCAGAATATTTGATTATTAGTGTTCTCATCTGTTTGGTAAGATGTTTGGTATCACCAAGCACTAACTGATAGACCTATTATAGTCTGCTATGGGTAAAATATTATATGACTAAAATATAAACAATTCTGACAATAAACAGTTTAGATACGGATACCTCCATATATTAATCCTAGAACCATACACAGGAATATAATAGAAACAACGTGAAACGTTGCATTATGTTACTCCCATTTTTCTCCTCTGGGAGAGAATAGGTCTCTTCGCCCCGCTCATTTTCACATATATATCTGTCCGTATCCCTGTAGTTAAACTTTAGGCCCATACGTGAAGTCTGTAGATTGATAGGCCCGTGTTGAGAATCTACAGATACTGATGCTCAGTTCGTATTTCTATGATTTCACTGACTGTCTGATGATGAGCTTTGCCGCTCAATTTCTTATCGATGCTGCTAAAACCGCACCAACGTTATCATCTTGGTTTTGACACACCAACTCTACTGGAGGGAGACTTTCGCATAATGTCTGTCATTCACGGCGGAATCATTCCGGAGGAGTCATCATTTATTTTATTTATTTATTACATTTCTTTACCCATGGCATGCCCAAACCGGTTAAAACTGGTTTCTATTGGGGCCCTGCATACATTACAAATCGCTACATTAACATGCAAAAGACAAAGCACAATAAAATACGCGCGAAAATAATGCACGAAAAAATCAATTACACAGCATCGTTAATTAACAAGAAAATTGAATTATAAATACCTTAGGATCATTAGTAAAGATAACACAAAGACAACTATATATATACACACACAGTACATTTACGTTTACGTTTAATATCTTGAAATACAACTGGTTATCCATTTCGATTTTCATATTGGGCTATACATCAATCATAGAAATGAAGCTATGGACGCTCAATAACTGACTGCAATCAGACTGGGTGCAGCCACTTCAGGGGCGGATCCAGGTTTGGCTCAAGGGTGGGGGGTTCAGATGGGAACAGGTGCATGCGCCCCCAGAAATTTTGACGGGACATTTTCTTGGCCATTTTAAAGAGGATTAGGGATTCTAAGGGAAGTATATTTTGTTTCTTTGGGGTTTTTTCGGCCCAAGGCAGAAGGGGTTAAAGCCCAACACCCCTCCCCATATCCGAGACAGCACCTGATCTGTGAAGTCAGTAGACACAGTACAAATAAAAGTCCGTAAGCTTGACAAAACAGATCTGGGCCCAAATTCGTACAGGTGCTTAATGGTCAGCAGGAACGTTGTGCTAACCATTAGCGTATTTCACGGCCAAGTCGTGCTTTAACGGCTTTCGCGGGTATGGAGATATTGTTGCGTCAATATTTTAAGCAAATTCTGCTTTTGACGTTAGCGAGCGCTGATCTCTTTCCCGTGCTTATACTACTTGTGCGGACTTCGTGAAATGGTTCCGTTAGCGGAAAATCGTGTGCTCAGCAACCCTGTGAACAGATCTTAGCAACCCTGTCCCGATCTAAGCCCCCCAGTTACACTATGGTAAAACTTTCGAAAAAAGTCACAGAATCAAAAATTTACTGTTTGTCATGATGCCAACTATCTTTATACATGATTAGTTTGTATATTCTCTTCTTTTTCTGCTTTTATTCGCTTTTCTGGTTATGAAACCAGGGATTCCTATTATGGCACTGTACACCTAGGAATCCTGACAGAAACTTGCGGAGAGAAGATAATGAAGAAATGTTTTGGGAGGAAAAGAAGAAAATAAAACCCATAGGGAAAAAAAAACACGAATAAAGGGAATGAAAATCAAATTCACATCCCCCAGCGGAATTTGAACCCGTGTCACAGAGATGGAAGGCGAGGTAAGTACCACTGCGCCGACCTGTTCCCCGCCTGATTTTGAAAGAATTTTCCCTGGAAGTTTTTGAACTATTCTTGTCAAGGGGGCGAGCTGAGAATTCAAACAGATGCCACAAGTTCACTTGACGAGGAGTTTGGGCACAGAGGTACGAAACCTAACTCTGTGCTTTGAGCATAACTTAGTCTGGTTGTCAAATATGGCGTGAGTTACAACTTGATAGTAAAATTCATCCTACCGTTTTCAAAATAAAACTTCCAGTAATTTTTCTAACCTTTTCTCTAAACATAATGAGCACATTTCACTAAAACTTTCAGGTATAAATCAAATTTTTAGTGGAAGAAAAAAAAACCCAATAAATGGAGCCCGTAATTTCGTTGGTATTAAAAGTTTCCGATGAAAAAAAGATCTTGCACTCTTGGGACAATGATTCCTCGTACGTTTGGCGTGAAAGAAAATGGTGGGGCCTAACTAACAAGTGGTAATTATCAACGTGGAACACTCTTAAGATCATGTTGTGCGAACGGAGCCTTTAAAATAGTAAATTCACTGGGTTCGGTAAGTTGTTGTTTTGTTTGCTTTTTATAAAAGTTAGGAGGTCCTGACATATCGATTCCAGCAGTCTTTCCTAAAGTCCTTTTCAGCCTTTGAGAAAGATTCTCCTAGAATCAAAACGTTGGGCCTTCTCAAGTTTTATCATACCAGTTGACAAACCGTTTGAAGCAGTATATATTATGTTTGTTTGTTTGTTTGTTTGTTTTTGCCTGTTTTTTGTTTCGTTGGTGGGTTTTTTTCCTCAAAAAAGCTGTATGTTTGTGGACGGGTTGAATCTGTCAAGACTGGTTCCCACCACGTTGAATTATGAAAATCAACTGTCGCATGCCTGAAACATGAACATGTAGCACGCACCCTTTTCTCGGTCACAAAAGTCAAACTTTACGATCGAAAGCTCGCGACGTAAATTAAAAAATGCGCGATATTTTATAACCCCGGAGCCTAAAGGGGGGGTTGGACAGGGTAGGCACGAGGGTTTAACTCGCGGTCTGATCCCCCCATCACCCAACGGAGTCACGCTGTGCCGACCCTACTACCCAAGAGAACACGGTGGAATATGCAGTGTATATATAGGGTATGAGCAGGGACCGCATCGACGCGCTGCCTTCACCGGGTGTCGAGCTAGGAGTATCGGGCATTTTGTTCATCTCAGCTCGGTCACTCACGCCCTTTGGCGCGCGGTGCGGTTGGCGGTGCTGGGCGCTGGAGAGATTTGGGGTTTCACAAAAGAAAGTTACCGTATGAACTGACCCGGGCAGCAAGTTTTCGCCGATCATCGGGGGAATTCTACAAATGGTTATCCGTCAGCCTAAATCTGATGGTTTGTATCGAATTGGACAGCTATTCCGCTTGATTTATTCACCTCCGTCGACTGCCCGGTTCACTTGAAACCGGCGTTCCTTCGGGGACTTGCGATTGAGGTTAAAGAGCAGTGCCACACGACGGATGACGCCTTGGCAACGGTTGGCACCAGAGAAAATAGAGTTACATTCGCAATGATCAAGATGGATGTCCGGTCTTAACTCTGCGTTCTTTGATTACAAAAAAAAGCCACATCTGGAGAAATATGCCTTTCTGTCCCTCTTCGCGCACACCTATATCACCCCCGCGGTCCATTGGTCCCCCGGGATGGATTATAAATGAATTATTTGTGTTTCGGAACTTTGGTGATTATGTTCGTGATATCAATCCCGGTTCGGATTTGAAAGGGAATATTTGTGGTGGTGTCTGAAAAAATATGACTGGCCGCTATGAAACGCAGCAGAGCTAATCAAAGCCATCCATCACGCCGGCCATTAGTTTTAGGAAGAGGGAAAAATCATTGAAGTTCTGTGCTGGAATTACACCCAATGCAATTCAGAGCAATTCCAGCTTGACTGGTCGGGCGTTTCACTTTTGTAAATCGAGTCACTGAAGAAATCTTTGCCGCGAAGACCTCCAAATTACTCGACACAATCCCCAGTTACAAGTCCTCGTGATGCCTGGCGCCGTCAACATAGAGGGCGCTAGCACCTCGAGCTCGACGGTCACAGCGCAAGTGTTTAACTTTGGAGATAACTTTGCAGAATTCACTTGTACGCTATTTTGAAAAGAAAAAGTAAACGGGCATTCGAATTACAAACTACATGAGGGAGGTTAATCATTTAAATGCTGTTCCCACTTTTAAGCTACTGAAATTATAAGTTTCGTTCGCATCCTCACCGAAACGTCTCCGTGAAAGTTTTTTGTTTTACTTATAAATAGAGATAGGGGCATAGGTTGGCGCGGTCATGTTAGCGCAGGTTGGCAGTGGAACCTTCCTCGCCGTCCACCTGTGGTGACCCCGGTTCAAATCCTTCCAAGGAAACTATGTGTATTGGGTTGTCA